>JAZAYU010000109.1:1563619-1743251 GCA_038501625.1 Corbicula japonica | reverse complement strand
TAGACAGCAAAAGTGTGTAATATGTGAAAGACGACACAATGGTCTGTTGATGTGGGCATGCAAAACTATGTTAAAGTGAATAGTTGAAACAATAATAAATGTGAAACTCGTCACGTCATTATTTTGCAACGATTCCATGTGTGCGATTTATATCAAGTAAAATACAACAGATAAAATCAGCTTTAAGATAATGATATTGATTAAATACAATTTATTTTTATAAAACTAGATGAGTGTTCAATTGAACACTTGTGTCGCTCTCTGGTACTATGTCGAAATAAAAAATGCACTTACAAAATGGGCATAATTCCATCTTGACCTAAAAAAACCTTGATACTTCATTTTTGTTAATTGTTTGTGGTGTCTTTTTGAAACTAATCATTTTATTAATCAGGCTCTCTCCCTCTCTCTTCTTTTTGACTGTGTGGAGAGGCTGTTTTTTCTGAATGTGGCGATTCCTGATACGCATATCTCACACGTGTTGGTATCATTGCGAGCGTGTTGTCATGAGCAATGTAATTTGAAAGTTAGAGGAAGAAATATTGAGAAATGGCAAAGTAAAAGCCAATGTTAAGTTTCGGGCAAAAATCCAAGTACAAAAAAGGGGCTTAACTCCATCAAATGTGACTTTTACCTAGAGAATTTGGCAGCATCACGAGCGTGTTGTCATTCAACATTATTTGAAAGCTTCATGAAGAAATATTCAAAAATGGCTTCATGAAGAAATATTCAGAAAATAGCCATCGTTAAGCTTTCGTGACGGACGGACGAACAGACGAACGGACAAAGCGATCTCGGAAAATATCAAAAATGTCAAGTAATTGACAGAATCACAGCAGTAGGTACTTGAGATTTACAATATTTTCACCGCGAATCTGTTTATATCCATCTTAGTCGCATATATTCTCCTGAAGTTCGTTTAAACAACCCTTACAGTGTTATTCATTTATTTATAAAACGAGTAAACAAGTTATGCAAAGTCAAGATTCAGACCAATTATGTCCACATGGAATGTTTGTGTTACTACTCCTGCAATTGTCCGTGCACTGCACATGTAAGTTCCGCTGTCTCCGATGTTGACATTATGGCGATGAAAAATGGATACTAGAATATAAATTTATATTACAGTATTCCTCGACTAAATGATTTGCACTGTACATTTTGTGACATTGATTCGGGAGTAACATACAAATCAAATAGTTGTTCGTTTCTATAAATTAACTTTACTTCCTGATAATTATCACATATTGCCTTGACATTAACAGTGTAAGATGTTTAGCCAATGTAATATGTTAACCAATCAACTTGTTCTAGTTTTAGTCATTTGTTTCTTGTGCCGTCATTTTGAAATATGTCGCGCTATAAATATGTTCTCATACACTGTTAAACGAATCGAATTATAAGTTAGCTAGGAGTATCAATATGGCTGTTCATGTCTCCTGCTACATAATATTGGAAAAATAGAGAGATTTGTTCAAACGTTGTTTGTTGGTAGTTCTCTTTAATCTAAAAATATAGAGGTTTGAATTGTTTATTAAATTTTGTGAACAATCATAGAATTGATAAAATTCGTGCATACCGGTGTTATTTTCAATAGGTCCTCCACAGCTGTCTAATTTTGACCACTGGAAGGTTTGCTGGTGTGGTGCATCACTTACACTGCAGTTCAGGGTAAATTGCATTCCCGATTGTACCCGCAGAACAGTAACAGCTAGTGTAGATTGAAAGACGTCATTATGGAGCATGCAAAGCATTACAAGTATGTGCTACATGTTCATCCGATTTTTTTTTGTTTTAGCATATGTTTATATTATTAAAACTATAGGAGGTATCATTTTAAATTTCATCCCGTTCATGTACATGTTCATGCTGCTTTAATTAAATTCCGTTGTATTGTTATAATTTTTAGTATTAGTTATCTGTTTTGTGTAAATAAATTAGACAGTGTGTATTTTTGTAATACAATGAATAGTTTCTTTCCGTTTAACTTGAATTTCAGCGCAAATTTACCTGACTTTTCGCAGAATTTTCCAATAAAGTGTTCGGGACAATCACAAAGAAAATCTGAATCATGAGAGAAGCAAGTTCCGCGGACACAAGGATTCTGCACACAGGGATCTGCAACTGTACATTAATCAAATAATTAATAATAACAAATGTACCCCAAACAACACGTGTTAGGGAGTATGGTTCGAATGTGAATAACTAGACGACTTGTAAAATGTCACATTCTACTTATTAAACAAACCTATAATTACAATAGGTTAGTTCGCTATACTGCATCCTACATAATTGCTTTCTTAATTTGTGTTGTCGATGAACCTGCGTTATCAATATAGAATAAGTAATGTTAGATGTTCGTACTTATTGCCTTGCTTATTAAACATGTTGGGAGAAAAGGTAGGAAACATCTTTTTATTTCACATATTGTTTTAAGACAACGGAGTGTTGTATCCAACATTTAGTCAACGCGTTAATTACAAAACAAAATCACATTGTTGTTTTACGACGGGCTAGAAATCTAAACATGTATGCACAATTTAAAACTAAAAGATGATTTTAAAAATAAAGGTAATTATTTTTCAAATGTCAGTACGTACATGTAGCTTTAATATGGTCGAAAAATGTAAATCCATTATACTATTATATTATGTTCGCCTTTGATTCAAATTAGTATAATACATTTGAGAATAAACTGAGGCAATGTTAGTAAACTAGCAGGAGTCACGATATTACAATGTATGTACAGACGTATTGTTTTATAGTTTTCTGTTATCAAAAGCAGATAGTCATGCATGTTTCGAAACGTAAATAGGAATAGTTTTTGTTACCACACACTTTAAAATGTTAAGAATGTTTTCTGAAATAATTCGTTTTGTTTTTGTTTTGTTTCTTATTGAAGGGTGGGGCGGGTGGGTGGACGTGTTTATTTTGTTTGACCTGTTTAACGGTTTGCTCTGATCTTAGTAATTGTATATAAAACACCTATGAACATCAACAACAGTTAGCAATCGAATTATCTTTTACACAGAATATTTGATACTTGACATCGAATAATGTTGTTAATTTTATGCTAACAACACTGGGGAAACTGATAAAATAAAGAGTGAAGTATTTACCATTTTGACACAAATAACCATCAAAACCTGTTCTGCATTGGCATGCAAACTGATCAATACCATCCCTACAAAATCCTCCATTCATGCATGGATCTGAGCTGCATTCGTCAATATCTATAACAATACAAATTAAAGCATGTAGCAGATTTTATAGCCAGGTGAAGATAACAGCAGTAGCTTTCATCCAACATGATGCGGAATGTAAAAAAATTGGTACTTATTACACAGTATAATATATTTACTGAAATCGTTTAAAACTACTTACACACGTATTGTTTCCAAACATAATCAGTATATCAGGCATTAGTAATTAAAATTATAACCAAATTGAGAAAATACAATTTAAATAGTAATTGTTATACAATATAATATTGTTAGTTTTTACGAAAAAAATACGCGTAGCATTTTTCATTAAAATGTTATATCCTATTTAGAATGCGACCTTGATTTTGTCTCAACTGCGTGCATTATTGGTATTGATTTGTTGTTTGGATTGCACACTCAGTTTAAATTATCTGCTTATTTTATAAATGATATTAATAAAGTTATTCGCATATAAAGTGTATCTTAGTTTACCCCCTATACGTATGTTCCGAGGGACAATTGTTCATGTTATATATTATAGCGCTTTCAAATTGCTATAGTTCACAAAGTCGATGGATGATAAAGAATACATAAGAAGAATGCACTTGTTATGTTTACCCTACCAAGTTCGCATTGTTTCCCAGTGTATCCTGATGGGCACAGACAACGAAATTGCATCTGGTGGTGAAAGCAAACACCTCGTACACAGGGGCTTGGTTTACAAGGATCTGAAACTGTTATTGAACTAAACTAAAACAGTTGAAAAACAGCGCATATCATTCATTTAATCCAGTTATGTTAAGCAACATTTGGAGCCATAGAACAATATTATACCAAATACTTACTAGTATTGTTTCTAGTCTTACTCGTGTATTTCATTTTTATGTGAGTAAAGGGTATGATTGAGTGGGTAAGCAGATTCATTAGCAAATAACTGTGTTCAAAGCGATTTATCCAGTCAACCATTTGGTAGGACTTTTTTGAGTTTTTAGTGCTTTTTTCAGTCTAGAATAATATCATTATAACATTAAAACAATCTTTGAAGATCAAGATTATCGTAAAATCGAAGTCGAGTATGAAATAATGAATTCACATTACTGGTAAACGTAATACTATGTTCAATCATTGCTTCGTTTGAATCTGTTTATACTTTTAAAGCCAGTACATGTACATGTAACTTTTGTTAATAGAAAAAACTTCTGATAGATTTTAAATTACAAATATCAAACTCACGTTAAATGTGTATAATAGTTAAATAAAGCGGCACATTTCAAATTGTAAGTTTTTATTTTATCACAGTGACTATGATAGTCATATCTGTTTAACTTTTAGATTCTGGAACGGCATGTAAGTAACGTTCATGTACTACCTTGCTCACAGTGTTCGCCACTGTATCCCACCGGACAATTACACGTTCCGTTTACACACTGTCCGCCATTTATGCACATATTCGGATGACAACTAGGGAATTTACCTGTAGAAACATCGAACATCTTTGTTTACACATTGTCTACAGTTATATTGGGTTGAATTATTCATTTTTGTAATGTAGTATTTTACGAAATGTAAAACAGATCGATTTAGGGCTGCCTGCTTCATCAAAATTTTGAATATATTTTTTCAGAGATTTGTGGTATTATATTTGTTCTATAGATTTAATAACAAGTTAACTCAATAAACTCATTTTCAAAATATGATTTCACGGTTTAATTTATTTACTTTGTGTTAAACTGACCATTACCTTAATGGTATGATTAATTGACACAATTATGCCTTATGCCGTTTTATAATGATTTGTATAGATTTTGCAGAATCCGTTATAAATTTCTCCCGATTCCGATAAATTACGGACGTTCTGGTATTACAAGAGAGATCAACATTACGGATGCACAAGATTTCAAAGGAAATTATTTACGCGTAACTTGAAGTTCTACGAAAAAAAAAAACAACTGTATAGTTGATAGAGTAGATCAACCTGTCTTTTAAGTTAGAATAGTATGTTCGATTTTGTTTCTCAGGTATTTGTGTCCTTAAGTACAGAATCTATATAGGTTTTGTTTGGCGGTTCATGAGAAGTTTGATTTTTTTTGTGGAAAAAGCATACTCATGGTATGACCAAAGGGGTACATGGACACATGGTTACATTTAATCCTACATTTCTACATCATCCACACTAAAGTTCGATCGGTATATTGTAATGTTTGAAAAGATATACCTATTAAAGAGAAATAAAGAAAAACTGTGTTTGAGCACATGTAATGAAAACGTCCATTTTATGTCATATTGTTTTAAATTAAATTAATTTTAAGGCTACTTCGTGGAATTGCGTTTTTCTGAAAATACCGCACTGAATGTTCGATAATTATTCAGGGTTGTAATTAACAATACAAGTGTTCACAGCTTCAATATCTGAAAACACCGCAATGAGTATTCCTTGTTTACTGCCATCTGCACGCCACTGACCATCGAACAATATTTATCTGAAAAAAATCGCATTGAAAGTTCCATGTTCACCGCCTTATGCAAATATCATTTAATTTACCCATCCTGATCTCATTTTTGTTATTTGTTGTGGTGTCTTCTTGTCGCATTGTAATGTTGTTGTTGTTTTTTTTTTAAATCGTGCTAAAATGTTACAATATCCCAGGACAATTGTAACCTTGAAAGGTCAAGAGTATTCCAAGTCAGAACTATCGGTCTCGTTAAATGGTGCTCTAAGTATGCTCTTCCAGCGATTCTTTTCATAAGTTGACTTCTGGATATTTATAAACTCTTATATTGGTGACATTTCCTTTAAGAGTGTTTGTACGTAATGTATTCCTTTTTATTTATTATATATGACCAAACGCCTTGAAGGAACTGTTGTAACAAAATTAAGTAAAGGTTAATAAATGGGTAAGCAGTGCCACTTGTCGATAATGGCCCTGTCATATGAATAATGGCCCGAGGGACATTCTCATATGACAGGGCCATTATCGACAAGTTGCACCGCTTGCCCATTTATTTACCTTTTTATTACATGTGTACGTTAATCTCGCTTCACTTTGTACTTAATTGGGCACTTTGATAATAAAATTACTACATCATGATGTCAGTGACTACGTCATTTGGGTTTATATGTGACGTCATTTAACGAATGTTTACTATTTCATTCAGTACCATTAATTTTTGTTTATTTTGTTTTAACTCAAGGGAAACGATAGAATTTGCTAAACTTTCAATGCTAGAAGTGATAATCGTGGTATGAGTCTGTAAATGCTATGATTTGAGAGTGTTTCATTCTTATACCTCTTATACCTCTTATGCCTTTGCTGAGAGCTTCTTTTACACCAGACTTTTAGGCTAGCTATGTGAATATTATGGTGCAAATGAATGGAAAATAAAAAGGAAAGGAGTGATTTTAAATCGGGAATATTTTACGGGTATGTACAATTTATTCCTTTTTTTAATGATGACATGTGATGAAACCACGGATAACAATTGAAAACCTAAAAATAAGATCGCAAGGCCATTATCGATAATGGCCCTGCCACTCATAAGTTAATGCCCTGCGACTTGAATAACGCTTTCGGTCGCTACTTAAATGTGTTACTATTTATAGTAACACATGTAATAATACGATTTTATATTCCGTTCGCATTGAACCCTATTAAAGATCGATAGATAATAGGTGGAACTATATGTTTGAGATAGAAAAAATGTTGAGTCTCATTTGCCTTAAGCTGTTACGGACTAGATTCTATGGTGACTTTGCGAAAGCTTGGACTATAATTCATGTATATTTTAGAAGAGATGCTGAATTGATTTTGGAATGCTTGAAGAGAAATGTTTAAATTAGCAGTTTAGTTTTAAATTTGTTTTAAGTAGCATCGACTGAGTTGAATTTAAATAATGCGTTTAGAAAACCTCATCTATATTATGTCTTGCAAAGTGTTCAATATTTGATAAAAGTTTTACTTGCACTTGTTTCACCATGTGTGCTTTCTTATGTTAATATCGGGACTTCATTAAACTTGTTTGACATTTAGACAAACGATATTTCCTCTAACTGGGAGCGAACCCGCACCGTCACCGCGACAGCGCCTAGCCCTGCAATTCCGACGACGTAACCTACTGAGCTAACCGGGACAACCCCTTATGTGCATGGTGAATTTAAACATACCAGTTTGACAATTAGTTCCTTCAAATCCCAGGGCACAAATACAATTTGGGTACGCGGGTTTTGCTGTTAGATTCGCTACACACTTTCCGCCATGCTGACAAACAAAACCAGCACATGGCGACTGCACTGAAACAGATTAAATAATATCGCATTGTTCCACAACTTCTACAGTTTTACAAACTCTTTTATATTTCTCGATGTTCTTTTTTTTCGAAAAAAAAATTCCATTTTATAGTTATAATTAATATAAATCTGGTTAATTGGAAATGACCTGACGTGTTCCAAGGTGTTTAATAATTATTACAGTTCATTTGTTAAATTTATATCATTTTTTTCCTCATCCCTTCATTATACCCTCTTTCGAAAGGTCTGTAACAGCTCTGATCCTGTAACATCTGTTTTCTCCTTTTTTCCTAAAAATGGAAAATTGAAAAAAAAAACGATAAATTTATTATCAACCTTACTAAAAATAATGTGAATGTACACAGCCTATATAAAGATACAAATATTGATATTATTATACTTAATTGGCAGACAAATGTAACGAAAGATCGTTGCATATTTAGTATTTAGCGCATTTCATCAAATTAATTATCTGCAATAAAAATAGATGCACTAAATATGAAAGTCCTTAATTATTTTATCTCGAATATATTTGTTGTATATCTTATATCCCAGCTTAAAAAGAAGAATCTACCATACTTATGTGCAAAAATATCACGAACACATATATTCTCTTTGGCCATTTGAAATAATTTGTTTTGTCGGTTATTTTGTTCAGACGCTGTTTGTCGATTTTAATCTCATCAACTGTATATAAAATATACATTATTATGAAGGTTAAAATGTTTCATTACCCAGGAAGTCCGACTTGTACACAAAACAACGTGTTATCGCTTGCGGTATTTGGCAAGTAGGCAACATAACTTGTACAATAATTGCCATGTTTTTCTGGCCTGAAGATGTGAATCCCTGTCAATAACGGGACGCTTTTGTCAGTCAAACTTGGACTGAAAAAAAAACAACGTGGGATTTGTGAAATAAATCGATATTTCAACCAAAGAAAAAATCAAAAGCTTTAAAACATAATGAATAACCTTTATAAATGTGAAATACAATAATAAAAGGGTTACATTATATACAATTATTTACTTATTAGCTGGGAAATATGCTGTGATATTGACCTAAAAAATCGTTATTGACCGAGGCGATAGCCGACGTCAATAACGATTTTTGCGGTCAATATCAACAGCATATTTCCCAGCTAATAAGTAAATAACTGTTTTATTACATGAACTATATATGTATATATATGTATATATATATATTTGTCGTTATTTCCCAATTTTGTATAACTAATTGCTTTATCAACAGTTAAATATAGTCCGTCCTTTGTTGTATAGTAGTAGTCAATAGAATGATGAAAGGGGAACTACGAAACGCGATAAATTTGAAAATAGTGCAGGTTCGGTTTGATTAAGCCTTTTCGTTGACAGTAATGGATATAAATACTCGTCCAAAACGACGGTTTGCAGATGGCGGTCAGTATGGCACACGAAAAGGCTCAAAAGTAAATTGAAAATGCACATACATACAAAATTACCGGTGCACCTGTAAATTATGCGTTAGACGTATAAATTTACGCGATGGACGTATAAATTTACAGGTGTACCTATAAAACACCGGTGCAACGCAATTTCAAATAGCGGTGCACCTTCATTTTTATACGTCCATCGTATATATTTATACGTCCATCGCATAAATTACCGATTTCGATTTTGACCATTTCGCTATTTATACTCATATTAATGATAGCCAATCAAAATGTGCCTTACATTCACCATTTTAAATTTTTGCAGTGTTGAATGGATGTTGAAAAATGCAGTGAATGTTTGATCGGTTTGAAAATGCTTTTGTTTATTTTATTCTGAAAATATTTAAACTAGAATGTTGTGTTCCGCGGAACACATGTGTCGCCTGCATGGAAAAAGCTGAAATGTGGGCCTATGTATAATCATATATAATAAAAATATTTTATTTAAGTCGATTTCAATTCTACACACCAGAACACAGGTGTCATCTAAATTGCCTTTAAGGTATTTCTCCTGGTTAAGTGCGCATGTGCTAACTACCGCAAAAGGACGAATTGTCGTTAAAATTCAAGAGCGGTATTTTTAATTTATTGATTAGCTATAATCAAGGAAATGACACATACTTATCAGTTATGTTCTAAATTTATTGATTTTCACTTTAAATTCGTCCGTGGGTTAAGAAAATATTTTGCGACAGTCATTTTTGTTCAAAACGCTTTACTTCCGTTCGTCCTTCAACTTGAAATTGAAAGCTAGTTTTTTGTCCGTCTGGCTTAGTTAGCCCATTCCATGTAATTGCATTGTCATGGAAAGCTATACCTTGTAGACAGGTAGAGAACGTGTACCGGGCAAATATTGATTTTCACAGCATGTGATTTCAATGCTCGCAAAGGTCAACCTGTTTTCAAGGACGATAAAACAATTTTGGAATTACTTGGAAGAACAACCAAATATTTTTTGTCAGACTGGCTGGTTGGTGATGAATTTTATACCGAGCTATGTTGTAAATAATGGACATTAGCTCTGAGTATTTTTTAATTACCACTGGCTTATTACAGCATTGTTATTGACCTACTTATCTTGTAAATAATTGACACAGTCATGACAGTGGAGAACTGGTAATGTATTGTATATCATTTTATAGTTTATGTTTCAGTGTGAGTTGAAAAAAATTGAGGTCTTGAAAATGCAGATCTCCATTCCTTGCTGTTGTCACTCTGCTAACTTACAAGAATTATAGTACACCAACTCTTTTTCAATAAAATTTGCTCGGTAAAGACTGCTATTTTGAATGAAATGTGAAATATAGGCATATTTAGTGATCATTGTCATCAATGCAAAGTGTAGTAATTGTTAAGCTGCAAATCTGCAGGATCATTTTTGTCAATTCAAAGTGTAGTTAAGCTGCAAATCTGTAGTGTCAAATCTTGATTTGTATTTAATTTTTCAACTAAGATATTGAAATAGAGCCTATATGGCAATTGGCATAATTATCAGGCATCCAAACTAGACCTATTGTGAGAGTGTTGCAGTATGCCAAAGATCTGAAGTTCTATTCCTGGCGGTTTCCTGCTGTGGAGATCCTACAGTAAAATCTCAGTCGAGGACTTTATATTTTCATCCTACTATTTACTTTTGGTTACCACATTACCCGTTGCCCAACACTGCACTGTAGGTCCAAAAAGTGAAGTGACAGTCACCACAACCCCATACATTCCTTGAAAGTTGCCGCCGAACAAGTATATTCTTCATTATTAGTTATATCATATTTTTCATACTGTTAGATGCCACCTGAGATGCTGTCTTGAGACAGGGCTTTTTCAGGGGGTTTGGGAAAAAGGCCCCTGCTCAAATTGGGAAATATTTACACAGTATACACTGGTTTTACACAGGTTGCATACATAAATTTAAGGAATGTTAATTTCACAGATCACTGATCAAATGTAAACAATCTAATTTTGTCATTTGAAAAGCCCCTTGATTATATTTATTCTCTTTTTTGTATGTAGTTTATTGGCAAAAAAGTTATTTCTGTTGAAATGGGAATCTTTTTCTTAAAACTGGGAATTTTTTTCTTGAAATTGGGAAAAATAGTCCTTATTTGGCATTGGGAATGGGTCCCATTATCGGCCCCGTGAGACTAGTTGAAAAAGCCTCGTGAGAGTAATAAAAGTGAATATTTATCTGTTGTACTGAAAATGGGTTAAACTTTACTCTATTTATATTTTATAAGCAAATATTAACTTTTAATGAATCTATTCCAAATTTTCAGCAAAACATGTTACACTTCTTGTCTGTGAAATGAAAACAAGGCAGTATTTTTGGTAAAAATCTTTCTTAATATATCATTAAAATAAAGTTTTCCATGCATTTTTGTTGTTTTTTTTAAAGAGACTCACTGATTATTCAAATAGAAGTTTAATGCAATCTGTGAATACAGTAATTCCACAAGTTTGCTTAAACAACATAATACAACACAGACTGACATGTCAGTCTAGTAATTTTACTTTTTCATATACTGAAAATGCAAAAAATTATACAATTAAATTGCATTTCTTGTTTACAAATAAGATTTTGTCTTTTTTATAATGTGATTATTTTTCACATGTTTTGGTATTTTCACAATATTTTATATTTTGCTATTGGTGAGGAACTAAAGTTTACTTTTAATAGTATTGCTTTATCTAAATATACCAGCTATATAGGTATTTATAATCACAAAAACATCATACATGTAATACAGAATGTAAGCAAGTTTATGTAGTTCCAACTAGTATGACTGGGAGAAGGCAGAGAAGTTTAGTTGAAAAGTAACAGCACTGCATTACTTGCAACTTCAAATGTTTCCAGAATGAATGAACCATATACATGTATCTGAAACATGGGTTCATAACTTTAAATTACAATAAAGTAGTCTTTATCTTAAATAAAGTATGCTTTCAAAAAAGTTTGATTTATCAGTGTTAGATTGTTCAGATGTTTTATTCCTACAACAGTGAGCAAAAGGAAAAAAAACTATACAAAGTCACATTTTATTATGTTTCCTGTGCATTAGTGGGTGGGGTAATATAACACATGTTTTCTTTCAAATAAACAAGAGATTTTAATAAATTATGGTTGAATCTCAAAAAAAGTATTTAACTTAACTGATGTTTTTTTGCATATATTGCTATTACTTACTGAGGGCTGTAGTGATATATTCCAAGAAAATTTGTTATTAATAATATGTTTCTTCTTTAACACAGTTTTAAAGCCTGAAGGTGTTGTGAACTTGTGAATGGTGTTCTTCAGGGACAACATGTATAACATCATTAACATGTATATCATTATTAATTTCTAATGTAGTTGAACTATATGAAAATGTTTACAATCTTAAAAAATCAAAATCACAGAAAACTTTAAAATATCTAATTTGTGCGGAGTGCTGAAGTTTTATTTGGAAATTATCAGCCTCTAGTTTCAACATACTTTTTCATAACGATTTTATAAACTAAATACCTTTGATTAAATACATTATTTTTTGTAATAATCATTTATATAAGCTTGTTTTTCATTTATAGTTATATTTAATACAAAACAGATAATACTGAGAATGCTCCAGATAACAAAATAATTTTATTGTACATTTTAAACTGGTGGGTGGGGTAATTTTATGGGCATTTTCCTCTATTTGTCAAGTACCTGACCTTTTTTATTTCAAACCATGAATATTCTAATACAGTATTATGCAAACCTTCAGAAATAATGCCTTTGGTGGTGAAAACCACCATTTAGAAGAACAAAACCTCATCAATAGCACAATTTTCTTAAAAAATGACGATTTTCGAAATAACTGTCAATATTGTTCTTAAATGGTTGGTGACCCCATTTTTTTTGGTGTAATTGTGAAGATTGATATATAAACATGGCTATAATCAAAGTTTTAAAAAAGTTAAATTAATCTATGCACTATTTTACTGCGTTTTCGTGATATACCAACTTTTGCTTTATTATTAAGTGGTTAGGGTAATTGGTGCTCTGTTTTCCAAGCGAAAGCAAGGAAGTCAAAATGTGTGCTACAGATGTGTTGTTTAATGTGTATGTAAACCGATTCGGTAAAAACTTGCAACAACTGCTAGCAGAACAGCCTCTGAAAATGATTTATCAAACACCACCCTTTTATTTTTGCGAGTTTAAATCTTTGCAAAATTTCTGAGCGTATGTTGATAAAATCGAACTTTTTGAAAAAAGAAGCACGGTGACCCCTACATTTTTTACTTGATTTTTGCTAGTTAATGAATAGACTAACTTCTGACAAAATATCTAGAAAGGTTAAATTACTTTAGCAAACCAGGCGAACATCCTTAAAAGGGGAATAGGTAAAGTAATGGTGAAACCTGAGTTATCATCTCCAAAAATTGGTTTGTAAATGCAGATGAGTTATTCAAAGTATTAAGTGAATTAATTGAACAAGTACTTTCCATTTTACAGGCAACATTAAGTTTCATGTTAAAGTTGTATTTAAAAGGGACATAACTCATAAAATATTGAAACTGGAGTTATCATTCTTGTCGTCACAGATGGCATTGTTCATGCTGATAATATATTCCACGTATGAAGTGAATAGGACAAGTACTTTCAAAGTTATAGGCAACATTAAGTTTCAGGTTAAAGTTGCATTTGAAAGGGGCATAACTAAAAAAATATTGAAACTGGAGTTATCATTCTTGTCGTCACAGATGGCATTGTTCATGCTGATAATATATTCTAAGTATGAAGTGAATAGGACAAGTACTTTCTAAATTAAAGTCAACATTAAGTTTCAGCTCAAAGTTGCATTTGAAAGGGGCATAACTAAAAAAATATTGAAACTGGAGTTATCATTCTTGTCGTCACAGATGGCATTGTTCGTGCTGATGATATATTCCAAGTACAAAGTGAATAGGACAAGTACTTTCAAAGTTATAGGCAACATTAAGTTTCAGGTTCAAGTTCCATTTGAAAGGGGCATAACTCAAAAAATATTGAAACTGGAGTTATCATTCTTGTCTTCACAGATGGCATTGTTCATGCTGATGATATATTCCAAGTATGAAGTTAATAGGTGAAGTACTTTCAAAGTTATAGGCAACATTAAGTTTCAGGTTAAAGTTGCATTTGAAAGGGGCATAACTCATAAAATATTGAAACTGGAGTTATCATTCTTGTCATCACAGATGGCATTGTTCATGCTGATGATATATTCCAAGTATGAAGTGAAAAGGTCAAGTACTTTCAAAGTTATATGCAACATTAAGTTTCAGGTTAAAGTTGCATTTGAAAGGGGCATAACTCAAAAAATATTGAAACTGGAGTTATCATTCTTGTCGTCACTGATGGCATTGTTCGTGCTGATGATATATTCCAAATATGAAGTGAATAGGTCAAGTACTTTCAAAGTTATAGGCAACATTAAGTTTCAGGTTAAAGTTGGGGGACTACCGGACGACGGCACCGACGGCGACGACGACGACGACGACGAAGACGACGACGCCGCCGGACAATAGCATCCCTATTTGTCTACCTGCTATCGCAGGCGACACAAAAACAATATGTTAATAATTCTAAGAGCACAAAAGTAAAATTTAAAAAAAGTACTAACTAATTTTAATGTTCAAATTAATATTTTCAGCAAAAACAACTGTCTGAAACAAGACTGATTATTTGATCCTTTTCATATTGCCGGTGCACTTGAAAATAAGCGGTGCATCGGGAATTTATACGTTGAGCGCATAAAATTTATACGGCGGACGTATATTTGGTAAGGTCCATCGTTTTTTTTGCAGGTTTATTTTCAATTTTCAAAAATGGGTACCGTTTATTTACATGTGCACCAATAAATTTATACGTTGGACGCATAAATGTATAGGTGCACAAGCACTTTTTACATTTTGAGCCGTTTCGTACGCCATAGGTCAACATTGCATCTTCAATGCGGCATTTTTAAATATTGTATCTGTACACTTATATTCTTGATTTCAACCATGAATACAGGATAAAATCATGTAAATATGACACGTTTTAATAAAGACATTTATAAGGTGTTATAAAAAATGCGAAACCTCTCTTCTGCTGAAGTCTGAGTGAATGAATACCTTAATAATAATAATGAGAATAATAATAATAATAATAATAATAATAATAATAGTAATAATAATAATAATAATAATAATAAAATGCTTACCACTGTCCTGATACATTAGCATTATCTCCGTATGAAAAATGCATTTCCAAATGGCACATCTGACCGACTATGCAAATAACTGTTGAATCTTTCGAAAGTGTTGCAGGGAGAAAAAATGGTTTTGTCTGAAAATGAAAAACGTTTACTATTCTTTGATGATTTCGTCGATAATGGACATAAAATGAAATGAAATACTGTACTTGATAAAATATTATATAGGCTATAATATTCGTAACCGATCAATTCCGAGGTAGATATTTTGTAACGTTTCATGCCATGTTGAAAATAATCTTTAAAGTATACACAAGTCTTAGGAGTTTGAAAAAGCCTAGAAGTATGTTATAGAAATAGAATAGAAATAGACTTAAAAGAGACTGAAAGTGACCTGGAAAGACTTTAACAATAGCGTGTATGTTAATGCATATCATTTATGCCATTTAAATAAGGATTACATCTTTATATCACCCAGTTAAACCGAATGTTAG
Source organism: Corbicula japonica (assembly GCA_038501625.1). NCBI lineage: Eukaryota > Metazoa > Mollusca > Bivalvia > Venerida > Cyrenidae > Corbicula > Corbicula japonica. Next base: position 1,727,607 of record JAZAYU010000109.1, on the reverse strand, counting down.
TTTAAAGATTTACTTGCGCGTTTCTACTTCAGAATAATTTCAGCAGTCAATTTACGATCTGCATACACTCAGACATGAAGCAAACTAGTTCCGTTCTCATCTAAAGTATCGCTATGCTAACATCCGTAAAACAACACGTTGCGCAGTAAACAGATGTACCTTATACAATACAGTTCGTATGTGGATTTTTGTAAATTTACACTACTGCAATCGACTTAAAGTATAACTTGACATGTTTCAACAGTTCCCTGTTGACGAAAATATTGTTTGCCGTTTTCAGCTCATCCACGCTGGCTTAATAAGGATAAGATCGACTCATTTTAATATATTGTTGTGATTCAACATCCAGCTAAACACAGGCCGTTCTTCTGCGAAAATACTTCGTTGAAATTCAGAATGTATGTCTATCGAGTAAATAACTTACAATAAAATATATAACATTATATAAATGTAAGTATAATAAAAAGTAAATATACATACGTTCTCGTTTAAGTTTAAGCATTATTATAATAAAGTAAATTATTCAAATTAAATTAACGACGACATTCACTTACTGCATCGGGAGGACTTCCGGATACATCTAAAAATAGAATACGTTTTTTTTCATTTAAAAGTTCGTGCAAATCATTTAAAACATAAACTAGATGGTTACTCAGTTGAACATTTTAGTCGCCCCCTGGTGCTGTCGGAAATAAATGCAAGTATTAAAAGTGGCATAACTCCATAAATGTAACCTTGACCTCAAGAATTTTGCATCATCACGACCATGTTGTCATCAGCAAAAAAGTTTGAAAGATTGATGAAGAAATATTAAGAAATGGCAAAGTAATAATGAACGTTCAGTTTTCGTGTCAAAATTCAAGTATAAAAGGGGCATAACTCCACCAAATGAGACCTTGACCTTTAAATTGGGCATCATTTTAAGCGTTTTGTCAAATGCAATATAATTTGAAAATTTGATGAAGAAATATTAAGAAACGGCAAAGTTATAGCCAACGTTAAGATTACGTGACAAACAGACCGACGGACGGACAAATCGATCCCTATGTATCGCATTCCTTCGAAAGGGCAACACAAAAATGGACTCTCAGCTTGTTGGTTTCTTTTCTGTATGTTGTTAAAATGTGTTCAGTAAAATAGAAAGTTAGTTTCATTTGTTTTTATTAATGACTTTAATTACACTTCAGTAATAACCTACTGTATAAGTCTATGTTTATGTGTTAGGAAACAAAATAAAGGTTCTTACCCTTTACGTGTATGGCAAGACATAATTCGTCAACAATTGTACTAAAACAAGACATAACAATTAAAAGCAAAACAATAAAAGGATGAAAACCAATTTTAACAATTCTTACTGATTGTTATGCAAACCGGGCAGCCATTGTTGGTGATAATGTTTTTATACAACTTAGATGCTGTATGTTGAACATAAAGATAAAATTATTAAAGCCATTAGCAACACGTCAGAATGTCTTTCCTAGAAGCTCGACTCGTTTCTTCTATTCCTGTCATCGTGTTCTTGCTGATTTTACTCCAAGAGCTCTGGTCTCGGTAAAATCATTGAGTACCCGCCCTTTGGCTTTTCAATGCTATAAGCTTCTTATGTTTTATATGTTTGTGTGCTTTTGCATGCAACATTGTTGAGCCGATGGGTGGGTTGGAGTTATTTCACCAAGACAACTTGTACTTGTTTTGTGATACGAGAACCTGATGGGGCAAGTGTGAGGTTGGTGCACCCTAGAACCTGGTTTAAACCCCCAGTGGCAATTTGTTTTGCCACCGACCGTTCCAAGGCGGTATCCCCAAAGGTTCTCTTTTCGTTAATTGTTTGTGGCGTCCTTTTTGAATTGACATACTTATAACAAGCATGCTCTCTCTCTCTCTCTCTCTCTTTCTCTCTTCTTTTTCGCTGCGTGAGGAGGCTGTGTTTTGTGGGTGTGGCGATTTCTGATATGCATAATTATATTTCTCTTTTTTAGTTTAATATATATTTTCCACCTTCAGTCAACAAATTATATCCTAATGAATTCCAGCTTAATAAAGGCAGTAACAGGAACGTCAAATGTCTGTCAGCCTCATAGGTATCCAACACATTTACAGCAGCTAAGTGGCAACATACATCTTTTATTATATCACCAACAGTATAGAGATTACATTTCTTGATCACACAAATGCGAAATATGCATTTCAGGAATTAAATTTGATATAGGTCAGTTCTAGGCATCTCAAGTTGGTTACTTTGCTAATCACTTTGTTTGCACGATGGTTTTCACAGGGAAATGTTAAAAAGAGCGTAGAAGTTCGATCAGTTTTTTGCTCCCATATTCAAAAAGTGTTAACGTGTTCTTGCTGATTTGACTCCATGTGTTCTTATCTCAGTACCTGAATACACACCATTCTTTCCTCGACAACGCTTCTTAAGATGTATACTTCCGTGTGCTTTTGTATACATCACTGTCGATTTGATGGGTGAGATTTAGCTTATTCACAAGACAACTTGCACTTGTTTGCTCATATGAGAACCTGTTAGGGCAAGTGTTAAGTTGGTGCAATATAGAACCTGGTTTAGAACCGCAGTGGCAAACTGTTCGCCCTACGACTGTCTTTTTGACATATCATCACTATCATGTTTATGCATTCTGATATACAGATAATTTCAGATTGTTTGACTTTACGTTGAAAACAACTCATCTGTTGATATATATAATAACATTGCTAAAATATTTTATATTACCTATGTTCAATGATTTGAAAGCAAACTCTGAATGTTCCCTCAGTGGTTGTATGAACATTCGATATTCCAACAAAGACACCTCTAACGTCAGTGTTTGTGATAACTGGTTGGTCCACAATAATACTAGTGTTTACATATCCTAGGCTTGCAATTGGTGCCCTTCGTAAACAGAACATAGCGTAAACGATTATATTAAATAGCGTTTTAGCACAATGGTAACAAAAACGCAATAATATACAGTCATGGAATCAAATATATTACTAGGTAAAAAAAGGAACCAATGAAATATTTATAAGGTTATTGCTTCAATAAGCAATTTGCTGGAAACATTATACTAGTACAAGAAATGTCATAATTAAAAGTAAAAATATATACTGATGTATATGTTTTACAACAAACAAAAAAGGAACAAAAGCATGAAGAGTATTTTAAAAATAACCAAAATTCAGGGCCGTCCACAATAATCATTGCTCGTTCATCGATAATAAAGAAAATTATAAAAATCTCTCTTGCGGCAAAATATCTTTCAATGAAACTTTGCAGAAATAAATGGTTTTATTTTATCTTTATTTCGCATATGTAAAAATACGTCAGAACAGTAAAGAAAACTAACTAGATCTATATACATGTATTCCCTGAAATTATATTTATATAAATTCACAAAAACCTTTACGACAAAATCATAGTTTTAAATGCTCACGTAATTATGTAATATGATACTGAAAAAAACATATTTTGTCATTTTAGCTTACACTGTATAAACAATATGAGATATTTGTAAAAGTGAGTTTTACATTTAATTTTCAGGTCGCTTCCGGTTCGCGTTAATAAGTACGTTGATTTCTCTTCAATTTTATAATTAATAGTTCACATTATTTTGTTGTCAGCATCATGTGGACGTTTAAATTTATGGTTTTTTTTCTTGTTTAGTTTTTCGTGAATTAATGTTAATAAAATATTAGGAGTTTTAGGCCTAGCTATTTTTCTTTACTGTTATAACTTTTCTTTACGTAAAATGAAAATACACTAATAATTTGTGTGCAAAGTTTTATTGAACTTCTTTATGCCGAAAGAAATGATAATATTGTTTACTGCTGACTGGGAAATGAATACTGAAGACGATCGTGAAATTGATCAGTGCTTTTATATGCAATTGAAATCGTTTTTTTTTAAATTGAACAATGCTAAGATGTTAGAAAATTATTCATCCTTTGTGAATATTGCTTTTAAAATAAAGTCCATAAATAAAAATAGATATGTTTCTGGCAAAGCTGTGTAAGCATTTAGAAGAATAACACAAATAATGTTTGAAGAATCTGTTTACGAAGAGTTGTTGAAATTTAAAATAATATTCATTTAACCGACCGTGTTTTATACCAAAAGGTTATAATAATATTTGGAAAACACATATTAGTTAAAGAAAAACCCCTTTGTTTTCAGCTTCCCTAAATACAGTTAAATAACTGCTGTTTGCTTCAATGAAATAAACATACAGTAATTTAGAACTATCGAAATTAAAAAATATAAATATAATATTTCCGTGTTTGGGTGGAATAGCCTATTAGAAATTATGTTTGAAACAAACACATACGTACGCACGAACAAACCCACATACAGTTGTATCACACAAAATATTTGATTATTAAAAGGTCTTACATTGCTGCGTTTGACAATATCTGAAGTGGAACAATGCATGTTTGTTTAAGTCTGCACTCAATTATAGATGGCACCATCATGTCGCCATAGAGACGCTGGAAACAATAAGGTATTATCAGAAAGCAAGTACAACAGAACATTATTTAATTATATATATGATTGTCATTTTACTGAAAAGGTCACGCCATTATATATTTTCTAATAAATCATCTATTATTTTTAATAAAATATTTTTTTTAACCTTAACTGTTGTCATATCGTTCATTTGATTTGTCAGTTTATTTTCAGTTTAATACGTTTTCTAAATAGCATGTACCTGTGATTTGGAATTGCTACTCGACGATTCGTTTCCTGGAGCTGTAAAACAAAAAAATGGATGTGCCCTAATACATGCAATTATTAATTGAAATAATAAAATTTAATTATTGACGATATTGAACACATTTGATTATATGTTAACCTTGTGCTTATATTTTAAAGTCAAGTACGTGTAAACGCAACACGATTCTTTAAATAAAAAAGTTATTCCACCTACTTTTTCATTTTTTGGCACTATTTTATGTATGCACTCATATTATGGTCTTATAAATAGGTTACAACAGAAGTATTTGAGCACAAACACAACAGATTAGTATGATGTCAGGTACGGTAAAACCTTACCTTACTGTTTTACAAATCGAGGTTAGATTCATTACTTTCAATTATATAGCTAGAAATATATTATATTTATTACAATTACAGCAAACCAATTATATATACGACTATGTTACTTTTCAACTGTTTTGAAACAGATCACGTTTTGAATAGTTTTAATTGTTGGTCAGGTACGTTAAAAATATGCACAATTTTAATGTACATTTTAAAGCTAAAATAATGCTGTGTGTTCGAAAAAGCTATTTTCTTTCCTATGAATAAGTATTGATGTGTACAAATTCCCAGGAACGGTCACATAAAATGGGCTTTGTTTTTATTTCAACTGATTTTACAAAGTTCGGGTATTTCTTTTTTGTCTTTGATTACGTAGGAGTTTTATTTTATATGTATATCTTAAAATATTTTATTTAGCACTTCCAAATATAAAAATAGTCCATAGTATCTTTGTCATACAATGGTACATTTAAAAACGTATTAATTGTTCGATTCAAATGAATAACTGAATACCATTGAAATTAAGGTGATGTATAAAAATATAAGTTGACTTTTAAAAATGGGTGAGTCATTTATAAGCTGAAAATCATGGACTAAGTATGTCAAGAAATGACCCTATTGTCATTTTACGTAAGATGGGATGTTTGAAATTGGTTTAATAAAGTTATTAATGTAAAATTGTAATGTTTATAAGTTTTCACAACTTACAATCTGAGAATGCTGAGTTAATTGACATTCAGTAGGTACACGATTGTGAAAGATTTTTCACTAAGCTTGAAGCCTGTCTATAAGAACACAATTGTGACCAAGCTAAATGAACAAATATTGGAACAGTTGAAACTTAGTGATTTAAAAAGTACCGAAATTTATGTTCTTGCTTACAGCATAATTACAGGCAGGACGAACATTCGAAATAGCGAACACTGGCTAAGTGTTTAGAAATAAAATACTTATTGGCAACTAAGTTGTTATAATGAAGAAATATATGCATCCTCATGACGTACATCGTTTTAATTTGAACAAGAACAACACATACATGTATCAAAACGTCATATCTTTACCGAGTATAGGCTAATTTACAATGATTACATGTACGTGGTGGCGATTCGTCAGATCAATGATCGAGATTTGAAGACATTCGAAAAATACTCATTCAAGTCAATTTTAAGTTCCCGGGACAGAAACTTTTGATGTGTTTCGTTTTAAACCTCACATTATTTAGACACACGACCTTAATATACTGTCATTAAATGTTTATCTGTTTCAATCGTCTAGACGTTTCAAAACTAAACTCCAAAGTTTTGATGCAAATGATATTTTCTTTTATGTGTAAGTCTTTTATATGCAAAAAAAGCAATGTTTCTCAAGACGCGTGCATCCAAAAGTCATTAAAACAGAAGTATTAATGATAGTTTATAATTTATTAGAGATACTCATTGTGACGTCAAGTCCGGATAAACAACTTTTAAACGCTAACGTTAAAAAATGTTTTTACTATAATACTTAAAGCAGCGAAGTGATGTGTTTTTGAAAAAGTGATGATTTTTGAAAAGATTATTTAATTGTCGACAAAATGTTGTAAAATTTATTGGATTGAAATATATAGCTTATTACGTATACGGATTGTTCATATCAATGAAATTGTTCACTTAAGGATTTTTCGGCTAGCATGCATTTTATCGCTTGATAAGTAAATTATAAAGACGTAAATAATGGATGGCTTGAATGAAGATGATATCGAAAACATAAATGACATTGATTCCTGTTATGAGAGGAGAGACTACGAATTAAATTGCCAGACAGGATAAAACAAGAAAGAGAAGGCTGCTGAGCGAGATGATATACAAGTTAAAGTCACCGGTGGTGGAATTACACTTTGTCTCAATGCAGACTTATGTGACAATGTAAGAGAAGCGTTAAAGCTCTTTTATAGCAATGAAAATCATGAACATTCGTTTACACATATTCCGGTGAGAGATAATAGGAACAATCTCGTGGAAACCAAATATAAAGTGATAAATGGAAGAAATCATCTCTACACTTTTAATTTATATCATACCAAATGCTCGGCACTTGTTAATGGCAGAAAAGCACAGATATTTATTGATACAGTTCTCCCAACAATTTTACAAAGGATAGAATGTAATGTTATGAGCGACAACATTATCTTAGACGATTGCAGACTCCAATGCTGGGTCAATGATTGTTGAAGAAGAAATGAAAAGACTTATGGAAAAAAATACTCAACTTTTAGCAAGTCAGAGATCAAATGAAAATAAATCAAGCAATGTGGATAATAAAGTGCTCACACAAATATTTGATGCATTAATAACTTGAGGAGCCAAACAGATTCAATATATCAAGAAATCAACTCAATTAAATGTCAACCAAAGTATTTATCCGCCGTGAAGTGCGTGGAACATCATTATCTATCCGCTGTACTACCAACAGAGACTAACAGCAGTAAAATACATATAGCAGAGCCCAGATCTCCTGGAACAACAGCAAAACTAGACCAAACTGGACATAAAGAAAACTCAACCATAAATCAACAGCCCAGATCACCACCCGCAATTACACCAAAACTAGACAAATCTAGACGTAAAGAAAGCTCAACCTCAAATCGACAACATCAAAACCAAAGTTCATTTACTGCACCAAGGAAACAAACAAGAAAAACAACACTGCTACTTGGTGACTCAATAATCCAAAGACTTAACCCCAAAGGACTCCTGTCCAGTGTTCATAAGCATGCTATCCCAGGGGGAACCATTAAAGATGTCCTGAACGACATTCACTCTTTCAACTTATGTCACTTCAATACAGTCATTTTATATATTGGAGGTAATGACTTGTCTAGAACAAATGATCACGAACTAACAGAAGAACTATATGATCAGCTACTTGCCTTGATCAAAGCAAGCAATTCCTCTATTAAGACTGTGGTATGCAAATTGGCTCCGAGAGGTGACGTAGATGTTAGTACCCTCAACACGATAATAGATCGATTGGCTGCACATCACAGCTGGGTCTCCGTTGTAGATATCTTCAGCGACTTTTATGACAAAAATGGAAATCTACAAATGAGGTTCATGGGACAACTAGACCGCGTTCATCCATCTCCATCAGGAATAAAGAGAATTGCCGGATCTATTCACAGAGAATGTCCTCTAATAGATGATTTTACCAAATCCACATACCTGACCTACAGACCTCAAAACAACTCGCACACAAACACCGGATTGATCAGGAAACATCATCAAAACGCTTTGCCTCAAGAAAGATGCATGAAGTGCAATGGTACTAACCATAAAACATTTGAATGCAGGTTTAAGCAAGGAGTTCAGTGCTGGTCATGTGGTATGTATGGACACAAACAGGAAACATGTTGGAATGCTCTATAGGGACTAGGCCAAGGAGCCACTTCAAACAAACGAATCCAAACACTTAATAGTTTTGATATTTTAACAGATATATGTAGTAACTGTAATCTGAATATTTGCAAATGTAACAGTGTTTTACTAAACGAAGAAATAACTTTAACTAATCTCAATTTGAGCAAAAAAGGTTTAAATATTGGGTATTTAAATGTTCAAGGAATTTCCTCAAAAATTGATGAGTAAAGATTATTACTAACAAAGAATAACAAACACATTTTTGGCACCAGTGAAACAAAATTAAATGAAAATCATCAAACAGAATTTTATCAAATTAATGGCTACAGAACTTTTCGCAGAGATCGAACGGAAAACAGAGGTGGTGGTATTCTAGTTTATGTCAAAGATAATTTAAACTGCACTCACAGGGAAGATTTAGAGAATAGGGATATTTAAAGAATCTTTTAAGAATTTCAACCGTCTTTAATGAAACTGATCCAAATAATGCTGTAGATTCTTTTATGAACTTACTTATAAATGTCTTGGACAAACATGTCCCGGTTAGACATCACAGAGTAAAGAGGGCAAAACAGCCTGATTGGGTAAATTCTGATATTCTAGATGCAATAAAGCAGAGAGATAAATTTAAAACAAGGAATGATGTTGATAACTATAGATTATTCAGGAATAAAGTAACAAGTCTTATGAATGCAGCAAGAAAATCAAGTATTGAACATAAAATAGAAGATGGTCAAAACAATCCTAGTACTATTTGGAAAATATTTAAATAATTCAAAAGTCCAAATGGACGCAAATCTGCTATTAACCAGTTAAATATTGATGGTCTTGAATTTAATGACCCGGAAACTATGAGCAATTATTTCAATTCATTTTTTACTAATGTTGCCATTTTTCGCTAAAAGAGAATGTTTTTCAACATTCCATATATTACTGAAGAAAAAGTGTGTAAAATGCTAAATGATTTAGACACATCCAAAGCCACAGGTCTGGACAATTTGGGTCCACGGCTTTTGAAGATGTCGGCCAATGTAATACAACACTTAATTAATTTAAGTATTAAAGAAAGCACAGTTCCAAACTGCTGGAAACTTGCTAAAGTTAATCCTCTTTTCAAGTCAGGGTCTGCTCAAGATGTAAATAACTACAGACCAATATCAATTCTTCCTACATTATCCAATTTAATGGAAAACATGTCCATGATAGTTTTATGGCACATTTGAACCATTTCAATCTTTTAAGTAAATCATAGTGTGGATTTAGAAAAAATTACAGTTGTAAAACAGCTTTAGTAAGCATGTTAGATAAGTGGATCAAAGCACTAAATGAAGGAAAATTTGTTGGAGTAATCATGATTGATTTCAGAAAAGCTTTTGATCTTGTTGACTTTGATATCTTAATAAGGAAACTAAAACTATATAAATGCAGTGATCAAACAATAAGATTTTTCAAATCTTATCTTTATGAGCGAAAACAAGTTGTAACTTTAAACGGTATACTCTCTGAAGAAGCTGAAATCAAATGCGGTGTTCCCCAAGGCTCTATTTTAGGGCCTCTACTTTTTCTATTATTCATTAATGATTTGTCACAAGTCTTATCGACAGCTGTTAATAGCGCGGACTTGTATGCCGATGACACCACAATCAGTGATATCAGCTTCTCCAAAGATATACTACAGCAAAATCTTCAGCATTCATTAGATATTCTTGAAACTTGGTGTGAAGAAAATGGCATGGTGCTTTACACTGAAAAAACAAAGGTCATTTTCATCACAACTCCGCAAAAAGAACCAAAATGGGAAATATTCAGCGTAATGTTAATTATAAAAATGTCAGTCTAAAACTAACAACAGGGGATAAACTGTTAGGCGTACATATACAGGACAATCTTAATTGGGATGTCCATGTTAATAGTATAAAAAGAAAAATAGTCTCAAATATATGGCTTTTATCTAAAATAAAATACCTTATACCCTTAAACAGTAGAATAATTTATTATAAAGCATATATACAACCGCATTTAGACTTTTGTAATGTTATTTGGGGAGGCACTGGAGGAAATAACTTAAATAAATTACTGTCGTTACAAAAAAGAGCATGCAAAACAATATTTGGGCCAGAATATGTAAGTTTTAAGGATGCCATGAACAAAATAATTTTCTCATACTATTCTCCAAAGAATTACACTTCAGAAAGCCAAATTTATGTTTAAAGTGCACAATAGACTTGTACCTGAATACATACAGGATATGTACCAATATAGGGAGTCATCTGGTTTCAATATAAGAAATTCCAGCTCTACAGATTTTAAAGTACCGCGACCAAGAATAGAATTATTCAAGGAAAGCATGTCTTACTCTGGATCCAGGATTTGGAATAATATACCGGAAAGCATTCGATTAAGTAAAACACTTATTAATCAGTTTACCATAAACCTAACAAATTGGATAAAGCAGAACTATGATGATACATACTTCTAAAAATTAACCACACATATTTTTGGAAGACAAAAAATAAAACTCTTATAAATTGACTCCAAAACATTATGATTATGATTATTTTGATGATTTGTTTTATGATAAGTTAAACCTGATTGAGCATTTTCTTACCTTAAAGCGGTAAGATTATATATGTATATTGAATTCATAATTTTGCATGTCTTTGTTTGTATTTTGCATATCATTGTTGTTTCTAAGTTTTGTTACACCTTATTATTACTACTTAACATGTATATACTTATTGAGAGGGCCCCAAGGGAGATTAGTCTGTTTTTGACTAATTGGGATACCCTCTATAAATAAAGTCATGCATTCATTCATTCATTCATTCATTCATTCATTCATTCATTCATTCATTAAGGCCCCAGATACTTTTTGGCAGAGATATTTGATGTCGGGATGTGAAATGATGCAGCAAAAATGTTGAAATTATGCTTCAAGGGGTTTAAGCTTGCTTCTCATTTCAGTTCTGTCTTAAATATGCAGCTAGATATTATATTCTTTAGCCTCTGCAATGGTTATTTTGTTAATATAATCTTTAGAATTGTGAAAACTATCAAATGTTTTTTTTTTACCAGTTGATTTTTCATAATACATTCAACCTACTGTTAAGAACAGTTTTTGTAATGATAAGGAAAATTTTTTTTTTATATTTTGAAAATTACTAAGTATACGTGCAACAAAGATTCTCCATTGCCCCACGCAAGAAGAATATTCGGGTCCCATATAACATGGTGTATTTACAAAGTATCACCAGGTGTTTCGAACGAAAACATCTATTAACATATAATCATAAAACTATTTTTTCATATATGAACAAATAATTATGATGCCTTTAATCAGTTATTTAAGGGCTTACCACAATCCTCCCCATCAACGTTCATCGATAAAAAGAAAATTATGAAAATCTCAATAACGGCAAAATGCCTTTCAATGAAACTTTGCATAAAGTATTGTTACTTATGTTTCTTTTCATCGATGAACGAGATGGGGAGGGGTGTGATAAGCCCTTAAGAATATAATTTAAAAGGTTGAGTATACATGTATAACTACATAGAAGCGCTGGCAAAAATACACGTATCCGCATGATTTGCGAGGTGATGATGGAAAAAACCTGTAACCGGGAGTGCACTGTTTTTGCGGGAACAAGGCTCTGCACTGAGCAGTTAACCTAATGGGATCGGTGCAGGGGCATTTCTCTTATTGTAAGCTTACCTGGTTAAAGTTTTATGATGTTATATTAAACTTGCAAAAACAATTTATCTCGCTATATAGCAGCTCGGACGCTAAAATCTTTGCCCGATCGAAGCTTACAAATGTTTTCCAACACATCACAATATAAGATCGACTTAATCGGTTTTGGTTTGGCAGACGTTTTAAAAGTCCCGTTACTCAGTATATGTTTTCCAACCAAATTAAGTTATTCACATAATTCACGTTTACTTAATGTTTCAATAAGTGTGGACATATTTCAATAGGGTTAAAGGGTCAGAAATGGTCACAATAATTAAAAGTTTGGTTCCCTCGAATATTTCTTCGAGAGATCCCCTTTATCTTAAAAGAGGTTCACCACCGCGTGGACAGCCGATGTAAGTAAACAAGTATGATTAGTTATGATATTCGGCTACAATATTTTATTTTGAAGTCAAGTCATTCGCCGTACAATTAATTATTTATAAAAGATTGCTTTCATTTCAGCTGGTTAGAATGTATGTTGAGTGGTAAATGATCTATATGAAACACCACAACAATATTGTTGAGTTGCCAACGCGAACTCTTACTTACTGTTTTCGCACTTCATTCCTGAAAATCCTTTCTGGCAGTAACATAATGGACTGCTTGATATATGTCCGTCACAAAATCCTCCGTTTTGACACTGTATCTTTTGGCATCCCGTTTTTTCTTAAACAAATAAAAATCACTGCAATTATCGTAGGCAGATGCTTTCACTCTCTTGCACAGTAAATTAATGTGACGAATAAACTACGATCAAATTATAGGGGAATCGAGGTCTATTGAACATATCTGTACGTAAAAGAAACAATGGGCACGTTGTTAGTATTTTAAGTTTAAAAATAAAAGCCAATTAATGTTCATGTATATCACATTAAATGTAGTTTGTCAAAGAAAAGTAAAATTTTGGTTTACAAGGGATTATAGCAAAAATACACTGCAAATACAGCAGCTATCGTTTTACAAAATTTCAAATAGAAATATATTCTTGACTTTTTGTTTTAGAGAATAAACATACTCATGGAAGCACAGTATTAAGATTACCACTCTAAACTTGATACCAAATACCGAACAACCTTATCTTGACTGTATTACGGAATAAGGCCGGCTAAACAGAAATTCCAACGGAAAGCTCTTAATATCAGAATTAAAATATTTCTCTATACCGCACTGATGCTCTCTTGAACTTTCTTTTCTGCTAATTCTAATTGTTATAAATTCACGGTCTACATCTTTAAATAGAAATCCTGTTCTTTCGTAAATGTATCACTATAATGGAGTTTACTCACCATTATATGACGCTTTGGCGACGATAGATAAATGAAAGCATCTTTCTTCTCCTTTTTTGCTGGGCCTTGAATCAAATAGTCTAAGGGCAATCAATTAACGCAAATTGAACATTTAGAAAAATAACAATCGTGTTTTAGTAAATTTTTTTAAAAAGGTCATTACAAAATTACCGGAATTCTCTGTCAGCTAATAAGAGACATTTGTTAACTAAAGACGGTACTACTAGCTGGTTCCATATAATTTCTTTGATTTAAATAGGAACAATACTTTTTGTTGGCTCTTTCTCGTAGATCTTAAATTTCAGATATTTTTTCCGCTTGAAAAGGCCAACTCACAACCTTGTTAAAGACGAGCCAGCAACATTCGCGTGTTTTGAACGATTTTGAATTAAGTCATAAGTTGTAGTAACTCTCAGGCGAAAGATGTTATGAGTTTCTAAATAAACTTAAGTGACAGTTAATTGTAATGTAATTTCGATTGGGCGGGAGCTTAGTATCGTTTTAAATAGTAAGTAAGTTTCATACTAAATTAAGCAGTTCGGGTACCTGTTTGTATTTTGTCTAAGTGTTAAGTGGTAGCAAACATTGCAAATGGCGAAAACTATCTAAAATTTCAAAAATGAATTACAGGGAAAATACTTATTGCCACATAGATTTTAGTAAAGAAATGTATTTCGCTATGGATGTAGTAAATGTTTGCAAGCTCAATGGATAAGACTAAACTGAGCTTGCAAACATTTACTACATCCATAGCTTAATACATTTATTTACTAAAATCTAGGTGGCAATAGGTATTTCCCCCAAAATTCATTTTTTTTAATTTTAGCCTGTTTTCGCCATTTGCAATGTTTGCGATACCTTAAGGGACAATGAAATTGAGTTATTAATCAAGTGTCACAGAAATAACACAAATAGATATTACACACCCCTGAAGTTGAAGTTGCAGGCAGAATCTTTTATCATTTCCTATGTCACTAGGAGTAGAAGCAATTGACACATCAACAGTACAGTTACTGGCTTTAGTTCCCGATGTACACTGCTCGCAGTCCGTATATATTTTGTATGTCTGTATACCATTTGTTACTTTTGGTTGAGTTAAAACGCTGAAATAATAAGGCAATCGAATTCTCTTACCGGAAATATGTTTCAAGTTTAAAACTTAGCAAGCATATGATGATTAAACAATAATCAATAGGCGATTTTATACTTATATGTTTCCAATTAGGTCTGCTGATGTTAATTAATGTGTAACAACATCATTTTTGTAAAATATTCCAACAAAATTCATACCGTATAGAGCTCGAAATCTTAACACCCTGTTTTTGGTATCACCATAAAAAAATAGTTTATGCGTACATTAAAACTAAACAATAATTATATTCCAATCATTTGCAAACACGTAATGTAATGAAAACAAAATGTGTTCATAACGCAAAGAAATACATGTTGTTTCAAATAGGAAATGGATTGTTGCACGAAAAGAAACTAAATGTTGTCAAAAGCACATACCACTTTCCGTCACTGTCATTTCCAGGGGTTATAGTATATATCACGTGACACGGTTCACCGACGCCGCACTCAACGGAGGCATTTGGAGGTAAACTAGGATATACGAAGCGTGGTCGGTCCTGAATAGATAATAATTACAATGCAAATCGTTTTGAAAACATATCATCAAAAATTGATGTAATACCATAACAAATAACTTTTTAAAACTGACTCAATTTAAAACTTTTGTTTTTCGCTATGTTGCTCATTTAAAACATACTGCTTGCTTTCCCTTAACCGAGATGATACTAGTTCATTTTACCTGGAATCCATAGACAGAGGAAACATCTGAAATATAAATAGAGACATTTATTACAAATATGAGTCACCAGCCTATCGTTTTTTAAAAAGAAATTCATTCAATCATTGGAGAAAGGCACTGTGCTTATAAATAATGACAATTCTTATTATTAGCTTATCTTTACAAGTAGTGTTTTTGGGATTTGTTGTTTTAATTATTGTTTACAAATTGAAATCAAAACGTTAATATTATACATATGTACCACCATCTAACGACTTAAACTTGCTTCAATGGCTATATTAAACCTCTGACTTCGCCCATGAATTTCTCTCTTTATATGCAAAGGATAAAATATAATTATTGTCTGCACTGACCTTCAATCACGTCGACCTGGAAACATATCTCATCCGTGTTTACTCTGTAATTATATCAGATAAACTTTAAGAAAGAAACCTAACATTGCTTAATAAGTTTGACTAAGCCCGCGTTTAACATACAAGTCGCTCAACCTAGTTCCATTTTAGTTTAATTATTGGGAAATGTCTAGTATGTAAACTGTAAGAAAGCGAAACGATGGTATGCACATTGCGCGATCGCATTTTTTAATGTACAAACTGATCCAATAAAATAAATCAAGAACACAGAACAGCTCAACGTTGCAGAAATAAATAAGATACTAACGCTTATTGACATACATTTATCTGACAGCATGATTTTTAAATCTGAATATCCGAGCAAAAAATAAACCGAGGCAAGGAAATAACTTCAAATTTGGAATAAAGGAAAGTGTCGGAAACGGAAATGAATTTTACAAGTGGTAAAACACAGACGGCAGTATTTGTTGAGAAACATGCATCTAGCAATAGTACTTTTTAGCAAAAACCCTCCATCATTTTTCACTTTCCAAAAATAAAAAAAAAACATTGAATAATCTGTAGAGTATCATTTGTTCAAGTTGTTTTGAATTATTTGGATAAAACTATTATATTCATCACATGATCTGATTTAAGGATCAATTTTACCCGTAAACAAGGACCATCTGTTTATAAAGACCATTTTTGGATTTTTTTCTGAGTCGTCTCTGAGGACAGGCTTGACTGCATATGTTTTACGCTCCAGATGAAACATTTATTTTGTTACAGATACATGTCATCACAACTTTGTTCAGTCCAGCAGATTCAATTTATGCTTACCCTTGTTGGTTTTTGGTTTGAATGCACACATCTTTCAGACCAATTTGTCTAGGCTTTAGCCTGATGTTTGCTTGGTATGTATCTGTCGTAGTTCCAGTTTGCGTAAGTTCGATATCATCGACCTGAATTTCCGAACTGACATATCCAGGTTCAACTACAGGTCTATAAATGGAACATATTGTTTGCACATTTGTTTGCAAAATAATGCTATAATAATCAATTATAACAAAATAACCACATCAAATTTCATCTATGCATCAGAAAATTCCACTTTTAATCACAGTGTCAACGATTAAACAGCACTGTACACCTAAATGCATTTAAGGTCAAACACTTTTACCATCCACATCATAATTTCTTGTTATAAAACGGAATCAAGAAGCTGTTAATATTTTATTTATGAACTTGAAAAGAATCGATAATTATTATATACTCGGCAAAATAAGTTCTGCATACTTGGACATTTTGTAAAATATCTTTTTGATTTCGCCAAACGCAACAGAATGATGCATATCAGATAAAACAGCAATTCAAACTTCACAATGTAAGAAAGTCAGAAATAAAATCCGATCACTACTTTATAAGCAATCCATTGTTAAAGTCACCGTGGGTTACTACACAAAAGTTGCAAATATCACTAAACTAATAGTGAGTAAATCCAACACGATGAGTCCGACATTCTTCCAAGCGCCGTCTAATGGAGTTCTTAAGTTGATGCATTTTCAATTTTGAATTAAGTTTCCATTCGTGAACAAGAATTATACATGGTAGATCAACTAGTTGACCAACTGCGCATGCTCTGTCTTTTTTAGAAATACGCATAGGTGGCCGGTGTGGTCCGACATGAGCCATGACGGTAGAATTAATAATGAAAACCTTCCTTGGTGACAGAACGAAATAAATTAATTAGAATTCTAAAAATGCAGTTGTGTTTTGCTCAAATAAGATTGGGTGTTGACTGTTTTTATTGGTTGTTTTTATACACTTAATTAATAGGATGCTAAGAATCAATAATACAGAATGGAAACTGTTCGAATCATCGCTAAACTGTTTTGACATATCTTCAGTAAGGCAATATGATAATTTAATTAATTAAAAACTCAAGTTTGAGTGTTATTCAAGAAATGGCTTGATATCAACTTTTGATAACTTCCTGTTGCCATCATCACAGTGCATGCTTAATATTGCTATAATTGTTAAAACAGATAATTGCATAGATTTCACACCACTACCTTGATACAGTAAATTCTGCAACTTTTGACTGTTGACACCTATCATACTCATACTGATATTTCTAGGTTATTTACTAACCAATTTTTATTCCGTTTTCCTCTTTAACTCTGCAAACAATTAGTCTTGAGACAAATGTAAGTACTGATACCAGTTATTTGCTACAATATAAAATGTTTGCAAAAGAACACTTGTGTGCAGAACTGTTTTTGTTGGGTATATCTACCCAAATTTTAAAATAATGGAAGACGTATAAAGCTTATATTCATAACTATTTTTATATTCACCCGAATTCAAGGTTGCTTATAATAAAACAATGAAATGGCATTTTTTTAAAACACGACCATTACAAATATATATTATTATATTGTTTTCATGTAAAATAATATATATTGTATCTTAAAGACATGTTACAAAAATAGTGTCACACTTGGCAGTTATTAAACTGAAATGTATAACATCATTGAGAATTGGTTTATTTTACAGCAAAAATGTGGAACGGGCTAAATCATAGATCTATATAATTTATAAAAATAATTATCTTCCTACAAGACCGATTAATATCTAAATGAATACAACCACTTACTGAGGAAATATTGAAAGTAGATATATAAATTAAACAACAACTTTATGTTATTTAATAATAGATGTATGTCAGTTGAGTATACACTTAACTCCTGTTTTAACTACACCTATCATTTTATGTTAATTCCATTATGTGAATGGGAGTATGCTCTTCGAACTTGAAAATAAACAGATAAATCATAAAATGTTAACTTTTATGATATCATATCCAACTTTGAGCATCAACCGGTTAGCAAAAATCGATAACGAATTTCTCAATAGATTATGAAGGAACAATTCAGTTTTTTGCTTTACTACAGTTTTATTTCTTAAACAGTTCAAAAAGCCCATAGTACAGATTAAAGATAAATTTCTGCCGATTAAGATGGTTATTTTTATTTTAATTTATTTTAACAATATTTTGGTCCTTTTTGACTTTGAATAACGCCACCCTATTTTCCCTATTACTTACATAGAAACTGTTGAGAAAGTGGGATTTTTTCGCTTATTCGTTCATATTCTATTGTTAATATCTTTTATCCAAATTATAAGTTTTAAAAAACCCAGGTTGCATATTTTGCAAAAAAAATATTTAACTAATGTTTAAGCTAATTTTTATTAAAATAAATTTATAACATTTTGGTCCTTTTTAGCTTTTTCTAACACGACTATCATTGACAAATATTTTAAGTGAAAATTTAAGTCTCCGTAAATTTGCAAACATTCCAGATATTTTACGATCAGTGACGGAAGATTGTTTAATTCGGCAGTCAAGTGCAGAAAACAATATAGAGCCTTACTAGTTTGATTTGTAGAAGTTGGAGTATTTTAAATTGTTGTTATATTAATTTGAATTAAGTACAAACACTAAATTTTGGTGAATCCGTCAATATATAACAAATTTCATAGGCGGAAACAAATACGTACTAAATTATTCATGGCATTTAGAAATAAGTATATGTGTTTTCGATATTGTTGTGAATTTAAATCCGATTAATATAATGAACCCAGACGAAAGTCTAAAAATGTGATAATTGTAACAATTATTGAACCCCAGGTAAATCAACAGGTAAGAAATATGTG
Organism: Corbicula japonica; assembly: GCA_038501625.1. Taxonomy (NCBI): domain Eukaryota; kingdom Metazoa; phylum Mollusca; class Bivalvia; order Venerida; family Cyrenidae; genus Corbicula; species Corbicula japonica. The sequence continues at coordinate 1,708,296 of JAZAYU010000109.1, read as the reverse complement.
ACATTTTGTGTATTAACAATATGTCATATTGAGTCACAACATTTGTAAATCATAAGAAAATGCATAAAGAAATTAAAATCGTCATTATAAAGTCTCATCTATATACAATCCTATCTGAAACAGAAACCACATATATATGATTGTCTCGTGATGTAAAGCGACAAAACATGTTTGGTTTCTCTCAATGAAAATTTTGAATATTTTGGATTTAAATAAGTGTTTTCGGACTATAAGTGTATAAAAGTGATCCTCAGGGACTAGCACACATGTCAGAAGGTGAGAAATTGTCAAAAAGTCAATTAATAAAACGTAGGAAAGCCGAAAAGAGAAGAGCCAGTGGATCGCCTGATTTGATAGATAGCGGCCATTGCTTATCAAATTCCTCAAAATCACCAGGCGGAACAGTGTCCAGCTTTCTTATGAACAGTCAAGATTATGTTCAATCAGTAATGCAATCTCCAATTGCGAATATAAATGGACAATTCACACCGGTTATGCAAGGTATGCAAGGTTTACAAAGCATGCAAAGGATGCAGTCGCCCCAACATACCGTGTCCATGCAAAATCTGTCTGCGACCCCGCCGTGGGCGTTATCATTAATAGAAGATGTCAAGCAAATAAAAAACGCATTGCCAAAAATTGATGAAATAGAACAAACTGTTAAACGTATAAGCCGCAAGGTGACCGAATTAGAGACTAAGGTATCGAACCTAGATACAAGATAAATGTAAATTATTCGATACCTTGGTAGGACCTATCTTACATTATGGTGCTGAAGTTTTTGGGTACAACGAAGGTAAAAATATCGAAACAGTCTATTCTAAATTTTTGAGAAAGATACTTTGCGTCAGAAAATCTATCAACTTAGATGCACTATATGGAGAATTAGGACGATATCCAATGGCAATTCATCGTAAAATAATAATGATTAAATATTGGTCAAAAATACTAAAATTAAACAATCACTGCATACTTAAGAAAACCTACAACATGCTCAAAGAAGATGCAGATATTAACATGTCTTACAATGGAAAAAATTGGGCTTTCCATATAAAAACTATGTTAAGTCAAATAGGTATGTCAAATATTTGGCTACATCAAGATAGATTTGAAATCAATACACATATAATCAAACTTAGAATATTAGATATGTACAAACAAAGTTGGTACGGAAATATAAATAATTCCAGTAGACTCTCTTCTTAAAGCATTTACAAACACGAATTTCAACTAGAAAAATACCTATCCGTTATAAATAATGATAAACATAGAATAACTTTAACTAAATTTAGAGTGTCATCTCATAATTTAGAGATAGAAAAAGGCCGGCATGAAAATATCCCAAGAGAAAATAGGATATGTCGAAATTTACCATTAAATTTAGTAAAAACAGAATATCACTTTTTATTAGTATGTCCGAAATATTATGATTTATGCAGGAAATTTTTGAAACCATATTTTTGTAGATGGCCAACAATTCAGAAGTTTGAAGCGCTGATGTCAAGTACAAATATCAAAACATTTAATAACCTTGCAAGTTACTTATATTGTGCATTCAAAGAAAAGTTATAAATAAACAGTTTTTAACTCACGATTTAATCCATATCTGTCAACCAACTATATTGTAATTTCTAATATAGCATTTGTTCAAATGAACACATATTATATTTTGTAGAATTCCCATTTACGAATGTCTAACATATATACAATGATACGGTTCACTAATATACACTTACGTGATGTATACGAACAAAATTTAGTTTGAAAAACTCTCCGATCAGCAGCTGATTCAATCTTCACACAGACCAATTAGACGGTCTTTTAATTCCGCTTTTCGAAAAGGCCGTCCGAAGTTTGGTCCGATGACATAAAACATGCGTAACTTCCTTTATAACATGGTAAACCCTTGGCTATCTAACATTATAGTCAAGGGATTCTTTGTACAACGTATCTAGACCTACCGTACATACTTTAAGCGTAATTATGTAAATCGTAGTGTATATTTACTTCTATATTAAAAAAAATCATGATATTGTGGGAACACAAAAACGATTTATTCATGCGTTTCCGATACCATTGTATATATGTTACGGAAAACTATTTTATTTACTTTTGATACATTCATACTTAGTCGTGAAATATTCGCTTTAACCAGATTATTTAATAATGCAAGGGAGATAAACCTTAAAATCTATAAAGATTCCATTGTTTGTCATGGAATACTATTATTTATTTTTGATACATTCGTACTGATTTGCAATCTTCTCTGTTAATTGTTAGGAACCATTTCTATTAATCCATTAACCAGTGTTATGCTTTGCTTTACTCAAATATGACCAGTGTTGACTATAAATTGTATGTATACAATTTTATGTCGAATAAAATATATGTTATGTTATATGTTATGTTATGTTATTAAGATAACTTAAATAAATGTTACTTAATTATTTGTAAAAGTTAAATGCTTTCTATTTACAATTAAGAATTTAAAATGTTAATTTTATCCAAAAAATTATATCGTAAAATGCAATCGAAAAATTGATTTTTTTAAGTTTTGGGCATATTTCTAAACACATTTGAAACATAAGCACTAATGATGTACCTAATCGGAATTAAAGTTAGAACAAATCGTAATCTCTTCAACATGTATCAAGATTAAATTGTAAGATTTTTTCAGTAAAATTTTATAATTCAATAAACTGTTGTTCTTTAATTATTTTGATAAACAAGAGCGTAACAGTAATAGAACGATTTCGGGATTTTATTAACTGATCGAAAAAATGCATCATTAATTTTATTTTACCCCCTCCCAACAAATGACGCGTTGTAAAAACAAAGTTATGACAGATCAATAATTCATATGTTTTATGGCTTATTTCCTGTACCGCATATGCTTTATATTATGACTAAATTTGTAAGTTCTTTAATGTATAAAGTTTACAAACCGTTCCACCAATTTTACACATAATAAAAATTGCTTTCCTACAAAATAAATTTGTTCATTAGTGCAATAATAAGGATGAAATGGAACAGGCAGAAGTTATATATCGCGGGGCTTAGGATTGTAAAATAAATAAAATAATCGGACCTCTATGTGCTCAAAACCAAATTAAAGAACTCGGCACTAAGTTACACAGAACTGATAAACACGAAGGCATTGTAGAACGGATATTAATGCGGTGATTTCAAGCCCGTGTGTAACTTTTGCGATATTGGAAAAACTGATATTAGCATTAAATACTCGACATTTCCTTATACACAACGTTATCTTAATTATAAAGTATTGAATACTAGTTTTGTTGTTATGTATAAAACTCTTAGAGATATATACATTATTAAGATTATTTATTGCATATTTATTTCTTCGTGTTACCTGCATGTTTATTTTTTTTCTCAAATCTTAAACTTTAACAGTTTAGATAATTTTTGTAATTTTAAAATATTGCTTTTTCTTTCTGATTTCATTATTCTATTAAATTTATCAATTGTTGGCCAAAACTGTCTTCCTATATATTCGTTTATAATGTTCGTGTAATATTGGCATATTAACAAAAAGTGGTATTCGTTTTCTATCATCTTATAATTACAGCATCTATCGATTTTGTGTTCCCTTGTAACACCCGTGTACCTTCCAGTTTCAATATCTAAGATACAACTTTTATGAAACGAACTGAATGCTTAATGATGAAACAATTTTGTGCTATTTTATTGGTTTTCCCCTCCGGCGCAAATGAAATATTTTATTGACCCTAGCCTTAGTTAATCTCCGATAATCTGACGACTGATAAGAAGGGCAGATAATTGACAATACCAAATAGTCAACGCCGTACACTCTCCCTTTATGAGATGATGAGCAAAGTGCCATATGTAACCATTAAATTCCCTATCTTTATTTGGAAAACTCTGGCATTCAATCAAAGTTGGTGTAAACACAAATGTCGCAATATAATCAGTAGCGGGTATATTATCCGTTAACGAAAATGCATGACTCTTTATTTTAATATGACTTTTAAAATGTCGATCAGTGCCGTGATTTGTTTTGTCCTTTGAAGGTCGTTGTTAAACTCGATAATTATGTAATATGTTAATAGTACTTCTAAAATTACGTTTGTTTAATTTTTCGGCCAGTTTTAAGATGGGTTTCAATATCCCAGCCAATATATATTTGGATATTGATCAATCAACCCATTGACATTCTATTAGTTCTGCCAATTGTTTTCTCGTTTAGGGCAAACCTATCCTTTTCTTTTTTCGGGGAGGGGGAATTATACGCCGCGGAACAAGGAATGGTATTAATATGAAGATTTCGTGTCTATCGCAAATCATCGTTTGAGATGCATGGAAATTGTACTGTTGGTTGGTGTAAATATTGAGTTACGCTCAACCCAATGCTAGGCGACGTAAGGATTATTATGCATTTTCGTTACTGCCAATGGTATGGCTTAATCAAACCGAAAGTGCAATATTTTAATGTGCTTTGTGTTCGTTGGCTTTCATAGTTCACTTTTCGTATATTTATTATTTTCCTTTTCTTAATAATAAGCTTTACATGCTTAACATGAATATGCATGTTCAAGAAGGCATCAAAAATGTTATCTTTATAAACTACTTGCCTTTGTCCAGGAGTAGCTAAACCTGTGACGAGAAGAGGTATGTTGCAAGGTTGATAGATAACACATTGGAATGATTTCGGTCTTGCAGCACCATAAATCTGTGTTTCAAACAAAAATAGATACAATCACTATCACAATAATGGTATTAATAAAGCTTATGTATATTGAATAAATTGTCAAGTTGGAAACCTACAGAAACACAAACAAATAAAATGTTAAATTAAACCACGCGCGCGGATCGGTTCAGATAAATTACCGGAAGATATTCTAAAGCACATAATGAATCCAATATGAGTACATTTTACTACACTGTACATATTTAGGTCTGACTGAATACACTTAACAACCTTCTTTTCTTATTTAGTTAAGTTTGACCAACCTGTGATCCTGTCGATGAACTTGAATCGGCTAAAACAAAAGAGGTACAGCTTATTAAATTAATATCATTAAAAAGCCATTTGTTTGACCGTCTTATTTTCAAAGCTCGTAAACTATGTACTGTAGAAAACTACAGTACATGTAAAAGATCAAAAAACGTTTTGTCTAAAAAGGTGAAATATGGATATCAGGAATTGCCACATTCAGAAAAAACAGCATCCCCACACAGTCAAAAAGAAGAGAGAGGGAAAGAGCATGGTTAATAAAGTGATCAGTTTCAAAAAAGACACCACAAACAATTAACAAAAATGAGAATGTATTTAAAGCTAGTTTAAGTACACTCACCTAAAGTTCTAAATTATATATGCTTACAATGTATGCTAGCTGATAAGCTTTCGTGTCCTTAGAAAAAAAATTGAAGAGGATCGGTACTATCTAGAAATCAATTATTTAATGAATTTTAAATTGAAAAAAAATGTGTTCCAAGATGAATTCAGCAACACTAACTCGTATTTACCTCGCAGGATAAGAATTTGCACAATATTGAATTGAATGTGAGGTAATTATAAAACAAGACACGTTTAAATAGTTTTATATCGAATACGTTTTATGCTTTTCTTTTTTAAAAAAGGATTCATATTAAAACAAACAAGTAATTTAGGTTATTGATCCGCTTGTTTGACATTCCTTGCATAAAATGCGTTGTCAGTAAAATGTAGAATTAGTTACGTCAAGCCAATTCCATGTCAAATATTAAAATTAAAAAAACACAGATCAAGAACCGTTTTGATAAGTAATTACAAAAAAGTGTCAAGTTAATGTATAATTAACGAAAATGTTAACCAAAATGACCAGTTAGAATTGTTGTTAAGTTAATAAACATTTTTATTTCAACAATATATGTTAAAAGTAATCTGAATATTAAAAAAAATTATGGTTTCATTGAGAGAAAGTGTGATTGTGATGTTACAATAAACATGAGAGTGATGGTAAGTTCAATGGCTTATTGTCCTAAGCAGTGCATCCTTACCGCATTTCGGGCCAGTATACCCTGCTTTGCAAACACATGTTGTATTCCTATCATTCACCTCACAGTAGGCGCCGTTACTACAATCATTGACTTTGCATGGTCCTGTTATAACACAAATACATTAGTTTTTAATATAATGGGAAATAAAGTCTTATTACAAAATGGTTAAAATACAGAATAGAACGGACAGTCATAGAAAACGTATAGTATCGTCACTTCAATTTTGTAAGACTCTTTTTTAGATATTTAAAGAATACAAATTTAGTAAAAAAAAAAGTCAAATTCCACATAACAGTTGACTTATAAGTAGTTTTGTACTTTTTCAAAGATTTCAGATTTATTGATCTTTTAGGAACAGTTTTTGATTATCTGACTGTAACATTTAGCCATAAAATGTTTTTCATAGTGTTTAATTTATGCTGCATATGTCATAGGGTTAAATAAATATATTAAAACCTCAAAGTGAATTTCTTCGTTTGTTTTTATTTTTCCCAAATTACTTACCTTTTGTTATTTTTGGCGTTCCATACTCCCATTTTTTTACTCAGCTTTTTCAATATAGTCTAATGGAAACAACTTCTTTTATTTCTTTTCTTTACCTATGCACGTGATAACTAATAACCAATCACTGCATTTAAAACATTTCAAATAAGATAGCCGCTGGTTTTTCTGTAACAGTAAATTATTGTTTCTGGAAAGTTAAATACTTTTTCAGATAAGACATGACACTCATGATACATGATACATTATTGATGTTACATGTTTAAATGAAATATATGTGAAATAACTTCTATATTGTTTGGAGTTTAAAGAACACATAAAAATAACTGTCACCCAACCTCCCAGGACCCACAGCTACATGTACAAGTGGTCGGTGATATGTACGAGACATCTGGCTTTTTTTGAAATATTAAAAGCTTAAAACTGGATACAGTGTAAGTGTATAATAAGTAAACCTTAACATGTTTACCTTTCTGGCAATTGCTGCCTTGGTACTTCTCGTCACAAATACAATGATAGTTCACACCAGCTTCTGCTTTCAGGAAACAACGGCCGCCGTTTTGACAAGGGGAATGCATGCAAAAATCTAAAGAAGCGAACATTTTGGTCATCAAATGGCATGTTTAACTATAATATTATATGGATACTACGACCGAATTTTCAAATAAGCAGCTTGGTAATGTTTCGCTTAAGTTCAGGTTCTTCTTCTAAGATCATGGCTATTTTCTAAACGACATACATGCGATAAAAAATAGGAAGTTAAAGAGAAATACTTGTTTTATGTAACACAATCCTTAAAAAAATTTAAATAATATCAAGCAGAAAGGATGATAAATTAAAATTTTAAAAAGTAATCAAAATATACTTGCCTGACGATTTGTTAATTACTGTTACTTCGTAGCAAAGTTGTTGGAAATCTGATTGCCTATAAAACCAAACATAGGTTGCAACATACGCGATAAAGGTACCCGTTGCTACTATTATTACTATGGAAATCCGCTTCTCTAGTATGTGCTGTTTCGTGGTGCACACGGTTTTCTAGAGCGGTCTCTTCTTAACGTTGTTTTAACAAGGTATCGTCTATTTGGAATATCTTGTTCGTATTAGATGCATACAAAACGGATTTCGAGGGTTGTTAAACTCCTAGTAAATTTATAAATGTTTAAACAGCATACTGATATATTATAATATATTTAACGCAAAACATTTTGCTATGCTCTTACCACTGCTTACAGTGATAGTTTAAATGCAAATTTCAGTGATCGGTTTTAATATATTTTCTGAAAGGACAAAAAACCTGCGGGTTTGCGTGTTGCGCATTCATACAGAAACACCCAGCCCTATGAGTCTCAAATGTATTTCGTATTTAAGTGTATAGCACACGCAGACAAACTATGTTATGTTTGGAATGCTTAAAATGATGGCTGAGCTAAGCTTACGATTGACAGCCTGTGTAGATTTTAGAGTGTTACGGTTCGATTCCGCTGAGTACATGAATGAAAAACATGTCATTTAACATGAGTGCAAAAGTGTAAAAAGCATTTTCTTTTAGCACTCTTTTGCTGTTGCTCTTGTTTGGCATAGAGTAATTAAGGTACATCAACCAAAGCCTTACAAATTAATCCTTAAACTTATTCGACAACACAATATATTAATATGCTTTTCAATTATAGCATTAGTGCATTAGGAAATAAGGTTAAATGTCTGTAAAAGAGATCATCGCAGAAGTCTAAGATTTGCTGATACTTCATGTAGATAATGGAACTTGTTTTTATCATACACATGTTGGCTCAAAACAAACGAGATGCTGCATAAAAAATTTAAAGTATATAAACTGCAACACTAACCTTTATAATTAAATGGTTGCACCGTGGAAAATATAAAATGTTGGAAGAAAGTGAACCTCTAATAAAATTTGAAATAGATGCGTACGTTTATTTTAACATGCACTTGCGTTATCTAATTTAGATTTCAGACGTAAGCTATGAATGCTTCAAAAAATACACCCTTAGATGTCAATAAAAAGTACAGAGCTTACGCGCAAAGGAAACATCAATCTACAAAGGTAGACGATGGCCGGATCATGTGGAATTTTCAAAAAGGTTTGCTTTTCCAAAGAAAAAATACTATTTCAATTTTCAGAATATTTCTTCACGTTATCTTGCTTTAAAAAACGTTGACAAAAACCTCGTTTGTGAAATACCTGCATGTATGTCCGCATATGTCAAGTATTAAATATATTATTTCTTACGCCGACTGAAAGCAAATATCGTTCTTCCCAGTATTTTCAAATGTAAATGTAGCTTCCGATCTGCAAACAGTTCCAGCAGAAGTGGCAGGAAATACAGTCACTCCATTTGTAGCAGAATAGACATTTTGGCTGAAACAAACATACATAAATCACTGAAAAAAACAACAACAATATAGGTACAAAGATAGAATGGAATAGAGTTTATACTCCTGTCAAAATAGGTTAATAGTAAATATTTTAAATCATCGGATAAACAAATCGGATGACGTCATAAATAACATTGTAACGTTCATATTATGGACGCCACTATTTTTATGTTGTCTGAATTTTTGGGTCGGCAGACCCAGTAAAAACCAATTTTCGACAATCGTTTTTGCCTTACTTTGAACCTAACAATTTGAGGGTTGCATGCAATACTGTCCTATCTCCTTTATTTCAATGTAGTAACGACAGTACTTGCATGCTACCATAGAATATATGCTTGCTATTCTAGAATATAGTTCTTAGTTTAAAAAAGTAAGTCAATGCTACAAAGCGGTCAATTTTGTAATTCTGTGCAAAATGATAAAATTTATGTTAAAAAATATGGAATCAATCAATATTTGAAGAAATTAAACTCGTGGAACGTCAGACAAGATTTTGAGTCATGAACGCGCATGAATACCTGATGGCGGAACGCCATATTGGATTCGGCAACGTTCGGTGAAGACGAAAAATCCATCGTAATCAACTGAACAGTGAGTATTTATCGAGTTTTTTTCGTGATGCAATGTTTTTATAACACCCAGGTTACATTTGAATGTATATTGACAGTAGCAGTTCTCTTTGTAAATAGAATTATTCATATGGAAATTGAGGTGGATTTGGTGGTTTTCGAATGGTACGTTACAAAATCATTGTAAAACTTGAAATTTTAGATTCGAAAGACTACACCGCAGTAAACGTGATTTTGGCTCTTTGGGTTTTATTGAACGTTACGTCATTTAATAAATGCACTCTAAAAATGAAAGTTGGAGTCTCAAAATCGACCGTAGGCCTAAGCGAAACTTTTTAATTTAGGACCCTATTCATTGTGGGTATTTATTGTGGAACCTTGTAGAGATGTAAGTAATCAAATTATTTCAATGTATTGCATTGAAAGAATTCGGATTTTGAACGATTAACGAATTACAAAATACTTGGTTAAATATCGTCACTCGTGTAAGAATTTTATTCCCATTTGAATGCTTTAAAACATAAAGCATCTGATTCACAATGATTTATTTTTTAACACATTTAGATCTGGATCTGGATCTGGATGTATACACCACAGGACCTTTCGGTATACGCGTGGCGGTGAGAGAGAGCGAAAGATAGTCGCACTTTTCCAGAACTGTTTTAAAGCTCTGTAATGATGTGGCACAGACAACCGAATCGTTTTAATTGTTCCAGTCTATTATTGTCTTTCGAAAAAATGACTCTTTGTATATTTCACAATTACACTGAATTGGTTTATAGCACTTAGAGTTGTTGATTGCTGACCGTGTTACTGGGTTAGCACTGATGTAGTCACTAAAAGACTTTAGTCTTATTTGTCTCTTACCACGAATTGGGACCAGATAGATATCTGCAGGCATAGCTGGCAATTATGAAAATTATGTTTAAAGTAAGTTAAAATTCATACATGAATTGATTTAACAGATATATTAATAAATGCATTTTATGCATTTGATCACAAGAACCTGAATTTCCATCAGAAAATATCCAGATCTGAAATGAATGACATTTTCCGATATAACCCATTTCCAAACTGTAACCAGCTATATAGTTGACACGGGATTTTCTGAAGTATAGAATTTCAAAGAAATGGAAATCTAATGTTTTCAATAATTGCGCGTTATATGTAGACCTTATGAAATCCGCTATCAGAAGTTTTTCCTACTTTCAATTTTGTCTTACACTCCATTCCATGTCTCACAGATCATTTAATCAGAACAGATATTCTCAAAATTAATAACCCAGGGAAAACCATAAGAAGAAAAAGAGTAGCACCTCAGGGATTCACCAAGTTTATACAGAAATGGGAACTTCACAATATTTATTTAATAGTATCTCTTAAATGCATTTCAGGTGAATTTAGCATCCTGGAAGAAAGAATGAAGTATTTATTAATTGATTAATTATTCATAAACAGGTTTAGATGATCTTTGGTTCTGTTCAGACCTGTATCAACCAAATTTGACATAATACCCCATTTGAAGCGGTATAGAACTGTTTGACGTCATGCAATGAAGTGGACAACAAAAGTGAAGGTAGAAAATAATGTTTGAGTTAAATCCAGAATGATTGTTTGGAAGATTTAATTATTGTAAACAGTATATTTTAGTTTCTTTGTAATGCTTGAGCTTCGATAACGCTGTCAACATTGCAACTGGTAAATTCTTGTAAGATGTTAATGGGTGGGGTGCAAATCCATTGCATTGGGAAAATGTAATATTTTTTCCTATCTGGATATTTTCTGATGGAAATTCAGGTTCCTGTAATTTGATAAATAACTCAAATTAGTTTCATAGGGTTAAATTAAGTCTTGTTAATAGTAGAATTGCCTAACAAAGTAACAATAAATTATGAAATGAAAACCACAGATATAAATTTTGTTCACTACACACATGTGCCAAAATATAAAAATGAATATATTATCACCCTTTTGATGTTACACCAGTATTAAGAATTGAAGTGAACCTAGGTTAACAGAGTGTTTCAGTTCAATAATTTTGATGTAACAAGTATTCATAATCGTTCCAATACAAATTGTTTTAAGGTAAAATAAACCAAAACTACTTCAGACATTAATTTTATGTCTATTTCATTCTATGATTTTTACATTTTTACCCAGACTTGAATTCTGATCAGCAATGTAAAATAAATTACCGGTAGTTATTTGGAAAGGAACCCACTTTGTGAATTTTAGTGACAACCCAATTTGACCAGTTTATTATAAGAGCAGTCAACACTTTTTTGACTTTTTGCAGTCTGATACTTTCTGGTTAATTTTAAAGTGACATGCCTGGATCCATATTTTATTTTTTTCAAAAGAAGGAAACACATAATAACTTCTCTGGCAGTGATGAAACAATATGGATACTTAATCCAGTTAATCAACAGTTAATCAATATAACTTTATGAAATTTTCTTGAATGGCTGTTGGAACAGGCATATTAACTACAAAACAAATGACAGCACTCTTTTTCACAGCAACTAAAGGAAAAACATTTTTCACAGTCCAAAAGATTGTGCGTGACTTTTTGTAGATACACCTCACACCTCAGACTGAATGAATTCCAATGCAGAATAGAAACGATCTGAAGAAAGACTATTCTAGCAAAGTACAAAATGAGAGTAAACTAATTGTTATGATCACTCACTTAAAAAATAAAATTAGTTATTATTAAGAATATTTGTTATTTTAGCAAAGATAAAAATAATTGTTATAATTTCATGGGCGTGTTTGCCTCAAAATCAGGTTTTTGTGTGTCTAAAAATGATTGGTTTTCTTAATTTTCCCTAAATAAATTTTCAGGAGTTCAGGTTTTTCAGAATTCCTAACTTGCACCCTAAGGCTTGCAATTTTGTGTTTGTTATAATTTTAGTGATAAAATCAAATGAAAGAAATGTGCCATCTCTGGTTCAAAAAGCATGAAATTGGAAGAGGAGAGGAAGAAGGCTAATGGTATATTAAATTTTATTAATTGACTATTTATAACAGGGCTCTCACCAGACTTGCAAATCAGGGAGAAGTTTTGTCATAATTTACTGCATTATGGAGAAGTTTGCAGTCAACAGCTTTCTTTCCCTATATCTTAAATACAAAATGACATCTCACAAAGATCAACGAAGAGAGAAGTCTGGTCACTTTTGATGAGACTACTTCCTTCAAATCTCTCTCTAGTGAGAGCCCTGTATTAATATACAGTACAGGCATTGCATACTTTGCCCTTTTTTTAAATGACTGCAGTGTAGCAAAATCTCGAGGTATGTCATCACCTGACCTAAACATGCCATTTTCTTGGCAGACACTACATGGTACACCACATCAATACTTAAGTATTTTATAATGGCCCAGCAATTCTCATATCGGTCCAGAACACCTGTATTGGCCCAGTTTAGTCTTCATATGAATTTGACCATGTTATTGGGCCTCACCTGTCATATTTACCCTCTGCCTTCTGCCTCAGGCATATATGACTACCCTTCACCCAATAACAAGGTCAACTTGAATTCACTTGATTATTAACATTATATATAATAATATTCATCTGTGGGCCACCTTAAACTAACACGATGGGTTCTTGTGGTTGCTTATTCGTTTATTAAGTAGGGTAATCTCATATGAATGTGTCTCAAAAATCCAATGCTGTTTCCACTTTCATGGTTAATAACTTGAACCTTTACTCTATTTGCACGCCATTTTACCGCATGGGCAACAAGTGTAAATCCACATCAGATAGAGATAGCACAAATGTAGCTCCAGACCAGCTTGCACATGAGACATTTTGTGGTCTGATCTGTATCTACTCTGTTCATTAGATACATTTAAAGCTCTTTTTAACTGGAAGGAGATGTGTCAGCACCTATATCTACAATAGTTGCTCATGTGTTAAAAGGTGTATCCATCGAGTGAAATGAAGTATCAAAATGCAGGTGTGCTTTTTGTAATAATTAACCCGTTACTACATATATACACATTTTCATGCCTGCAACCAGTGTAGAGATCCAGATCAGATGGCAGATCTGATCTGGATCTGCACTGGTCACATTGTGGTCAGAAATAACCTATTGAATAAAAAAGCTAACAGTTTAGATCCTAATCAGGCAGTATGGATGTGTCGGCTGATCTAGATCTACACTGATCACCCATGCCATAAAGGTATATACATAGAGGAAAAGGTTAAATGGGATAAATTGTGAATGAGCCTATAGAAATTGAAGATGGCATGAAGCTTACATAAGAAAAACCTCTTTTGTGTAATATTTATAAAACAAAATACCTTAAAATGAATTATGACAACAGTGTAATCTGTTAACTGTAACCTGCAATATCAATTTATGTACAACTTCATAAGCAACAAAAGTACAGTGAAATTGATTTGGGTTATTTGTTATGATTTAAAATACAACATTTATTTTCAGCCATGTGTATCATCAGTCTAGTGAAAGCTGTGGAGTTGAAATGTCTGCAGAATCGGTAGAACATTAGGGAGAAGAATATGAATGTTACTGTAGAAAATGAAGACAAGGTTTGCATTTTTTATACGCCCGTTTGAAAAACGGGACGTATTATGGGAACACCTGAAGCGGGCGGGCGGGCGGGCGGCGTCCACAGGGTTTCCGCTCGCTAAGTCAAAGAGTTTTTGTCCTGTCTTTATCAAACTTGGTGAATATGTTGGTGGGCATAATATCTCGACCAAGTTCTATAACCAGCCAAATCCCCCTAGGCACTCCTGGATTATGGCCCTTTAATTTTCCAAAATTTGGGTTTCCGCTCTCTAAGTCAAAGAGTTTTTGTCCTGTCTTTATCAAACTTGGTGAATATGTTGGTGGGCATAATATCTGGACCAAGTTCTATAACCAGCCAAATCACCCCATGCACTCCTGAATTATGGCCCTTGAATTTTCAAAATAAGGGTTTACGCTCTCTAAGTCAAAGAGTTTTCATCCGGTCTTTATCAAACTTGGTGAATATGTTGGTGGGCATAATATCTCCACAAAGTTCAATAACCAGCCAAATCCCCCAGGCACTCCTGAATTATGGCCCTTGAATTGTCCAAAATTACTGTTTCCGCTCTCTAAGTCAAAGAGTTTTCATCCGGTCTTTATCAAACTTGGTGAATATGTTGGTGGGCATAATATCTCGACTAAGGTTCTATAACCTGCCAAATCCCCCCAGGCACTCCTGAATTATGGCCCTTGAATTGTCCAAAAACTAAATTTGCGGTTTCTGCTCTTCAAGTCCAATAATTTTCATCATATCGTTACCAAACTTTGATGATCAGCATTTTGACGGGCGTATTTTGTGTCAGTTTGACACTCTTGTTTTAATTTCATTTATTAAAGCTGCATGAATGAACGATAGAGACACACTAAATCTATCTGTATATGTTAGTATTTGTATTTTTGTATCTTTTAACAAGAAAACATAAAATTGTGTTTGTATGTATGTGTTGACTTGTGAGACCTCAGTTCACAAGAAAATTAATCATCCTATATAAAAGTTACTGTGTTGTTTTTGCCCCTTTCTTCCATGAATACATGACATGAGTGACCAGTGTGTATCCAGATCAGCAGGCATATCTGTGCAGTCTTAACAGGATCTACACGGTTCATAATAAGCTTCATGAGACTATTTCTTACAAATATGCAAACAGTGTAGATTACAATCAGATCCAGATCAGACACCAAAGTTGTTCTCGCTGATACTGATCTATTGTTTTCCAGGTGTCCACTAGCTGCAGAATCTAAAGGGTCATTTTTGTGTTGCCCTTTCGAAGAAAAGGCAATACAAAGTGATCGCTTTGTCTGTGCGTCCATCTGTCCCTAAAACTTAATGTTGGTTATTACTTTGCCATTTCTTAATATTTCTTCATGAAATTTCCAAATTATATTGTTTGTGACAACATGCTTGAGCTGATGTTAATTTTCAGGTCAAGGTCACATTTGATGGAGTTAATCCCTTTTTGTACTTTTATTTAACAGAATAACTTAATGTTGACTATAACTTTGTCTTTTCTTAATATTTCTACATCAAACTTTCAAATTATATTGCTCATGACAACACACTCATCATGACTCCAACTTCTTTATGTGGGTTATTCCCTTTCTTGTTCTTGCATTTTTAACCTAATCTAGTTCCCAGGGCGACACAAGTGAACACCCATCTAGTGTTACATTTTGGTGGATTCTGGCAATTAATAACCAAAATTACCCTTAATTTAAGGAAAACAAAGACACTTCAGCTAAAATCATTACAACTTCAATATAAATAGGTTATTAGTTGAAATTAATATTTCAGGATAACGGCTTTACATGGAATGCTGTGAGGAGTCCAGTTTGACAATGCTGTCTATGACTGTGTGAGGGAGCATACAGCCTTTAAATTGCCACTAATTCCTGCAATGGAGCATGGTGCTTTTGTAATGGACAAGAATACAAAAAATCACAAATGTCGATACAAATAGTGGATGTGAAACGGCGATAATTTATATAAAATATTACCAAAACGTTTTAATGTACACCTCATTGAAAAAACATCAGTTGACAAAAAAGCATCAGTGTAATTGTGTGGTTGAACATTATTTGCTGAATAATAGAACCATTGAAAAAAATAGTGTCACTTGTAGTTACGTATTATTTTAAATCATGTGACCCAATTCTGTTTGTCGATTTCAAGTTTGAATATTCAAAGATAATGACTAGCTTAGCTACTTTTTTCTGTCATTGGTGTCACCGTATCTCAACTCAGAATTTTAGGTGCTGTCTAATGATACTGCGCTTGCAAACAACTGCTCACAGGATTCTTCCAAACTTTACAAAAGTATTCACGCCATTAAGGTTATATTCCATTTGTCATTGCACTCGCATTGATAAAATGAAAAGTTAAAAAGTCTGTCTAAATGCAAAATGCAAGGACGAAAGGAGTAATACCTTTAAATAAAGCGTTTGAAGTTCTTTAAATATTTCATTTAGATTAAAGTTTAATTAGAATTAAAATCCATTCTGAGAAACGTTCGCACTTGGTTTTGAGAAAAAAGTTATCCTAGAAAATTGCTTTGAAACATTTCATTGAATAAATTTCTTATTCTTCGGTCAGAGTACCTTGGTGGAAACCTCGCGGTATTAATTTCACTGCGGAATGTTTGCACTTGTTCTTTTATGATTTGTATTGAATACTTTTTTGATATTATACAAATAAATACTAATGTTGAGGTCGATATGTAGTTTTGCGGACCTGGGTAGTGTGATATCGACCGAGCATTTTTCTTACCAACTGGACTGGTTTGAAGTGAATAGTATAAGTGTAAATCTTTCCCCTTTGTAAGCTAACAGGCTGCTACCACCGACTGGTGTTGGGTCGACAAACTTTACAAGTGCCTAT
This sequence comes from Corbicula japonica, assembly GCA_038501625.1. Taxonomy (NCBI): domain Eukaryota; kingdom Metazoa; phylum Mollusca; class Bivalvia; order Venerida; family Cyrenidae; genus Corbicula; species Corbicula japonica. The sequence goes on along the minus strand of JAZAYU010000109.1, from coordinate 1,691,392 downwards.
TAAATGACAAGGAGGAATATCGTTTACAACAACAAAATATATTAATTAAAAGAAAAGATACAAAACTTCAAGACACTAAAGATCTGAATTTAAAGAAAAGCTGTTAATATTTAGGCAAATGCAGTTATATATTTTCATCGCATCTAGTATTTATAGTTTAGTCAAATTTAATGCCTATTTAATGACAGGAGTTGACATCTTTAATAAAAATGAGAAAAATAAAAGTAAACATACATAACTTAAAGAAAACAATAGCTGAATTTAACTTGATGAAGATTAATGCTAGCTTGGAAAAAAATTAACTCAGTGACAAGCTGTTAATATTTATGCAGATGTATTATTATTTATATTATCATGGTCGCATTTATCATTTTATACTTTAATAAAAAATAAACCTTTCAAAATTAGACAAAGAAAAGACAATAGCTAAACGATATTTTAAAGGCAATTAAGTATTGATTTTTGAACCGTAGGGAGCAGCATGAATCTTAAATGAAACATTGCATTAAAGTTTGATATCCATGATAATATATTTTGAGGAATAGATATGGTTAGTTCGAAAATAAAATATATTTGTATCGTAATAAAGATATATATATATAGATGTTTGACATGGTATGTGGGTCATGTCTTCATATCATGGGTTGTGGGACCCCTCATATCCAGGGTTGCAGGGAGATAATAAATGCTATATTTGGGAGTAGTTTGGTCTTTATAATGTATCTATCGACTTTAATTTTAGAATTTCGAAAAAAGTTATAGATAACATTGTGGGACACTACACTGTGGGTCACTAACCCACAAGGCTATATATAGTATATATATATAAATTGTATATTTGCAAATTGTGGGTCATGTCCCACAATCCGTTCTTATATATAGTTATCAGGAGCTTGACATTAATTGTTTAAGCCGATTGTCATCCGGATCATTGAGAAACCAATTTTTTTCATTTAAATTCGTAAGAAAAATATCAAGATGTATTCTCGAGACCTTATTTTGTAGGTGCGCATGCGCTAAATATGGACGCAAAATTTGAATCGCTGTGAAAATTTTGTGAAAATTTGGAAATTTATTGAAAAGGAAATAAATATTTTGGACTATTTTACTTCAAGTAAGTGTAGATTGACAGTCTCTACGATTTGATGTTATTGATATGTCCACTAATTCATCAGGAAGAGAGAAACGTGATAGAGAATCGCCAGGGCTTACCAGCCCTTTGTGCAAACAAAGCAAGATGGCGACAACAGATAATGATGGTAATTCTTGTGCTTCACCTGTTTTAAGTACATCTGGTCTTTCCGAGAGAATGGACAAAATGATGGAAATACTTATGGCAGTTAAGAAAGGCCAGGAAAGTTTGCAGAAAACGTTTGATAGTAAAATTGAGAGATTGCGGAATGATGTCCTCTCAACAATTGATGACAAAATAAAGGCCGTAAAAGTTGATATTGACCTACAATTCGCCTCCCTAGAAAAACGAATTTGTGACCTAGAAATTCAATTCCAGTCATTCAAGGTGACAGACTGTGCACCGGGCGATTTTACCGTTAACAACTGCGACATTACGGTAATTGCATCAAACGTACCTGAGCGGCAAGGAAAGTCACCGTTAGATAATGCGCAAGATTTAATCGACGCACTGGGTGATGAGATTTCGGCACAGGTGACAATTAAAGATGCTAAAAGGTGCAATAATAGAAATACAGGGAAACCACCACTACTGAAAATAGCATTTTCATCGGTAGAAGAAAAAGTGAGTGTTTTGCGGGCCAAAAAACTGTTAAAAAACAATTCCGCATATAAAACTGTCTATCTTCATAGCAGTAAAACTCATACTGAACGTATTTTGGAATTGAATGCCAAAACGCTGCTCTCTGAATTACCGAACGGAAACCAGTTCCGAGTTACGGCGAACGGACGTATCGTCAAGAAGGATACATCCAGCAATGATAATCCTATTGGTCGAAATTCCCCTTCCGGTGTCAACCGCCGAACGTCTGGTTCCGGTCAGGATTAGTCCGACTCCCGGTTTCTAGAACGTTCTCTGTCCATCGCTCATATTAATGTTTGTGGATGGACAGAATCCAACCATCAGTTGAGAACAAAGCTAGTTGAACATATTGATGCCGATATCGTCTGTGTTAATGAAACCCATTTAAAAAATGACCAGACTTTACATATGGATAATTACCGCTTCTATGGACATAATCGTAAACAACTACACGTGAATGCCCCTAAAGGCTCGGGTGGAGTAGGCATATTTGTTAGAAACTGTCTATTTGATAACTTTTCTATTGACATTATAGATAAAAGCTATGAGGGAATATTAGGTATTTCTTTCCAAAGTAAAGACACCGATTATAAATTTTCAGTCTATGCAGTTTATTTACCCCCAGAGAATTCAACATGGGGCAGGAATGCTAATGACTTTTACGCACATTTATTAGGGCAAATGTATTTGTTATCGGACAATGATGCAGTTTTTGTGTGCGGGGATACTAATTCGCGCATAGGGAATTTATCTGAAATTATTGCAGATGTAGACCTCATACCACAAAGGGTTGTGATTGATAAATGTGTTAATCAGCATGGACATACGTTTATAGAATTTTTAACTGAATCTAAAATGTGTGTTTTAAATAACCGATTTTTGCCAGATTCAGATAATTTTACGTCAGTATCCTCTAAGGGAAAATCTGTCGTCGATTATGTATGTACACCGCATGACTGCTTTAATTCTTGCAAAGATTTTGAAGTTATTTCCCCTTCATCAATTGTTGATAGATACAATTTGCACTCCTTTATTGGTCAGCGCAGTAAATTGCCCGATCATTATTTCTTGCGCTTTGTATACAATTATAAAACTGTTATCTCGGATAGCATAAACGTTAGTGAAGATAAAAATGTCAGGCCTATTTTTAATCAAAAAGTTTTTAAGTTGAAAAGAATTCCTGAGGACTTTCTAAGTTCTGATCTGGCAAAAAATGCACTTCAAATGTTGATTCGTAATATTGAATTATGTAGAGAAAATCAAGATAGTATTGATTTGTTGTATGAAGATTTTGTTGAGAAACTATTGCATGAAATGAACAAAAGTATTCCTTTCATAGACTGCACAAGAAAAACTCGGAAACGTTATAAACAATTTAAGCCTTACTGGGATGATGAACTTGAAAATTCATGGCAAAATGTTCGCAGATCAGAGAGGGAATTTCTAAAATTTCGGGGTAACAAAAATACTCAAAATCGACTTAGGTCTCAATTTAAGTTGGCCCAAAACGCATTTGACAGGCGATTAAGGTCTGCTGAAAGGCAATATAAAAAATCATTGGCTTTTGATATTGATAGCGCGAGCACGAATAATCCTCGAGAGTTTTGGAATCACATTAAGCAGCTAGGTCCTAAACGTAAAAGTTCTATCCCACTTGAGGTTTATGATGATCACGGAAATATAATCTCTGATGAGGAATTTGTTTTCAGTAAATGGAAAGATGAATTTGGAAAACTCTACAATTTCAATGAAAACAGTGAAGATTTTGATCATGCATTCTATGAAAACATTTTGCGTGAAAAATCGTTTTTAGAAAGTAATATGTTAGATCCTCTTTTTGAAGGTAATCGGGTTTTAAACGTAACAATTACACTTTCAGAGGTAAAAAAGGTTGTAAACAAATCAAAGAACGGTAAAAGTGTGGGTTTTGATAAAATTCCCTACGAAGTTTTAAAGTTTCCTATTATTATTGATGTACTTCATGCATTGTTTAATTTATGTTTTGATACAGGTTTGGTTCCAAGTCTTTGGAGAAAAGCTATGATATTTCCTTTACCCAAAGACAATACCAAAGACAAAAGAGTTCCTTTAAACTATAGAGGAATTAGTCTGTTATCTGTTGTAAGCAAATTATATTCTGCTGTTCTTAATAATCGTTTATTGTCATATCTAGAAGAAAATGAACAATTAGCCGAAGAGCAAAACGGTTTTAGACCTAAACGTTCATGTGAAGATCATGTATATAGTGCATGTACAATTATTAAGAACCGTCTGTTAAAGAAACAGGACACATTTGGAACCTTCATAGATCTGCAAAAGGCATTTGATTTTGTCAATAGAGATGTATTGTTGTATAAAATGCTGTCTAATAATATAGATGGAAAATTTTATAATTCTATTAAGGCTCTTCTGAGTAATACTTCATCTGCCATTAAGCTCAATGGTATGCTCTCAGACTGGTTCCCGACTTTGTCAGGGGTAAAGCAGGGGGATAGCAGTTCCCCGACAATTTTTGCATTCTTTATAAATGATCTTGTAGAAGGCCTTAATACACTCAACAAAGGTATATTTATTGATGGTACACATGTTTGCTGTTTATTATATGCAGATGATATTTTATTGTTGTCTGAAAATGAAACAGATATGCAGAAAATGTTAGACTTTCTGTTTGAATGGTGTAGAAAATGGCGTTTAAAAGTTAACTACACTAAATCACAATCAATTCATTTTAGAAATAGAGGAAAACAACGTAGTAAATATGAATTTAAAATAGGAAATCAAACTGTAGAATATACGGATGTATATAGATATCTTGGAGTTCATTTGCATGAACATTTGGATTTTTCTTGTACTGCAGAAATCTTATCACAGGCAGGTGGTAGAGCATTGGGGGCTGTAATTTCAAAGATTCAAAATCATAAAAATGTTGGGTATAAAACATATTGTAAACTGTATTATTCATGTGTGGTTCCAGTTTTAGACTACTGTTCTTCTGTCTGGGGTTTTAAAACTTTCAATCACATTGATATGATTCAAAGTAGAGCGATACGGTATTTTTTAGGTGTTCACAAATTCACACCAATTTTAGCGTTAAATGGGGATATGGGTTGGATTATTACAAAACACAGACGTTGGGTAAACATGATTAGATTATGGAACAGATTAGTAAACATGAATAACTCAAGATTGACAAAAAAAATATTTGAGTATGATTATAGATCAAATGGAAATACTTGGTGCTCAGAAATAAAACAAATTTTATGTGAAGTAAATCTTTCGGCCTGTTATGACACTAAAACTACGGTTGATCTCAAAGAGGTAGAAGTCAGGCTATTTACAAAATATAAAGAAGATTGGTCCAATAATATAAAAACAGTCTCAAAGTTGAGAACTTACATAAAATTTAAATCAGAATACAATACAGAAAAATATCTTCTCGCAAATCTTACAAAGGTTGAGAGATCACATTTATCACAATTTCGTTGCGGTATTCTACCTCTTCGGGTTGAAACTGGAAGATTTATGGGTCTTAACCAAAATGAAAGATTGTGTCAAATTTGCAATAGTAATAGTGAAGTAGAAGATGAAACCCATTTCTTGTTAAAATGTTCCATGTATCAGGACATCAGAGACAATCTACTACACAGAGCAATTGCCAATAATGAGAATTTTCCAACGCTTTCCGATTCAGAAAAACTAGTTTATTTACTAAATAACCATTTTATACATGTGTCAAAATTTATTGTAAGCGGCATGATTAGAAGAAAATCGATACTATACACTTAAAAAATCTTTTTTTTTACGAATAGTCTCTAATTAAAAATCTACTTAAGTAATATGTATTTATTTCCTATCAAACTCTCGTTCAGACATACCATATGTATATATTTTGTTTTCTATTGTGTGACTTGATGTAAATAGTACATGCGTACTAATTGAAAATGTCATACAGTATTAGTTTCTGTTCTAATGTTTAAAACCATCTGAAGTGACTTATAGGCCCAACGTGGCCGGGTGTTGTATTTATTTGTTATTATAGTTTGTAAATATTTGATACACAATGTCACTATAATAAAATTTACTTACTTACTTACTTACTTACTTATTTTGCCTGGTGGCTCTGGTAAAACGACGTTCCTCCGCCGGAAATAAATATTTATTTACCTTGTCAAAATACTGCCTCACTATTTATAACTTTTAATCAATTAAATTTCTGTATCCGCGTTTGGGTTTGCTAAGAGATCATGTTTCAAAATTCGGTAAAATCCATGGGTCCTCCGTGGCCGAGGGGGTAATATCGCTTACTTCTACACATGCCCCTCACCGAGTTGGCTCGAATCCCGGTAGGGTCATTCGGATTTTCTTGTAGGAAGCTTTTCAGCTGGCCTGCGGAAAGACGGTGTTTTACCCGGGAGTCTCTGTGCATTCGGAAAGTCCCCCATTTGCCATAAGCTAGACGTCGCTTTATGACTGAAATACTTTTTCAACGTCGGTAAATCAAATACACAGAGTGAAATCCAAGATATATCTTCAATTAAGTTCTTTTTTCGATTAGTATGATCAGGAAAGCCCCGGTATGATAAAGTTATTTTGTGAATGTGTGGCAATAGCCACGCACCTCAAGATTTGAACAGAAGCATTCAGACGGTCCTAAATTTATCTTTCAGTGGCGTAGATTTCATTTTGACATTGGGGCGGCGAACACTACGTCGGAAAATTAACGCTTACCGGTATTTTGGTCACGACAAATAAGGGCCCACATGTTTTGCGCATGTATAATGGATAACATTTACGTTTTAAAACAACAAACCCATTAGTTTTCAAAAGGTAATGTCTCAATTACTAATAAGCATAATAAATAAGTAACAAAACAAACATAAATAAAGCACATGAAAACTTAAATACATGTTGTAACGTACAGACAATGCCCAGTACGTATGCCGTAAAACGGCAAAAACGTCGTGTCACTTGGCAAACGACAAACGACGTTTCAAGGGTTCAACCCAAAAGTCATTTAACGTATTGACGGTTATATTATAAGTTATTGTATTTTAGGAGGTTTTAAGTCACATTCTTATTAAATCTTAGTTAAAAAAAATATCGAGCGAAGCGAGCGAAAAAATAATCAGAAAATACAGCGTTTTGGGCATAAAATCATAGGTCCGTGGCCCCTCGACCAGCTAGTGATTGGTCTCGCTAAAAACTCAAATTGCATTCATTAAGGGAAAGAAAATTTTGTTTGGGAAAGCGAAAAGCCCATCATTTCTGTAAAACAACGACTCGCCAAATAAGTGGGGCGGCGGCTGCCGCCCCTGCCGCCCCTTTATATACGCCCCTGATCTTTTTATACATGTCTCATCAATAAACAGATTTTACAGATGAGTTATAAGAGATTGCTATTAACATTATCTAAATAAAAATACTATGAGAAGAACTTTAAGAACAAAAAGCATACAAAATATTGTAAAACAAATATCAAAATTTATACAAAAAAGGATCATGTGTTGGCTTATATTGGTCTACAAACAGTACGGCTTGGATTGTAAAACATTGCCTGTAGACACAAATGAAGTCTTAACCCGTTTAATATTGGCAATTTTCATTCAAGATTAGGTTAAAAACAATATTTGTACAAACATATAAGATATACACAGTTGTTTGTTTCATTATCATTGAAATCAAATCGATTTATTTCCTTGTACGGTATGGTAAAATGCAAATCTGATTCATATAACAGGAAATAATGGATAATTTCTTCTATATTTTTCACGATTCATGTCCATAAACGGTAAAATGTGGTAAGCTTCCTGTCCCAAAGAAACTAGAGCACTTATTACCGTCATGTGCTTTCCAAGCAAGCGTCAGTTCATAAAAATCAAATAAAATTTAACACCAAAGTGTAGGAATACGTCAGTCATATTATATATTATGCTCAGTATTTAATTACATGAATAAAACGGCTTTGATTTTACTAGGTTGTGGGCCAGGTGGTTGTGGCTTTGATTGCTTTTGCTGATATTCCATCGCTGTATTAAGTTAGCTTAATAAAAGCGCGCGAACGTGGCAGAACTGTCAGAATCCCGTAAAAAGAATGGTTACACGTTTGGTGTTCTGGCTATCTGGATAGCATTTAATGACATAAATGGTTTTAATTAGCAAATAGTTCAATGTTCTTCAACTTAAGGCTATACTTAAATGCAATGCAGTGTTATATGTTTATTGCATAACATCCTATGAGTTACTAGTCTCGTAAAAGATCAAACCTTTAATTCATACACCTACTTGTTGGTAAAGTGTTTTTTTCTGTTTAAATGTAAATGTTAATCATATTCAATAGTAACAGAGAAAATTAAAACCATACATGAATAAAATTACACAAATCACGCGCAAATGTCATTATTCTTATTCTCATGTTATGGTAAAGGGGGACGTTGCTCGGTTTTCTTAGATGTTCAAATAAAACATTGAATTTTTTCTCCTATGTTTTCCTCAAATAATAAATATGACAGTTTAAAGCCTTTACCAATGACGATTTCATTCTAGTCTTGAAACAGAGGAATTATCTTTATTATAAACAACATTAAACTACTTAAGATGAAAAAAGTATGTATCAATTATTTAGTTTAAAACTCGGAATCGAGCGGGCAGATATTGTTTATGAAAGTAAAATAATTTCAAGATTCGATTTTTATAAAAACAGATTGAAATGGTCAATGTTTCTATAAAAAATAGTAGTTTCTCATAAATGCTAGTGTGACTATCTTAATACAAAACGCCAGCTTTTCGTGTGTATTACATATATAACAATTAATGTTTTCCCACTACTATGTATACAGGTCTGTTGTTATTTTATTAACTAAATTATTATTTTTGTAAGACATTTTGTTAATGAATGCTTAGCATGTATAGTCAAATAAATATCTCCCAGGACCACTTTAAGAATAACTATGTCTAAGTGTTGTAAATATATAACAATACAGGCAATGTAATGGGAAGCGAAGATATTCCGTGATTCTTTTTCAAGCGATTATTTAATTAATGGGTAAGCCTTCCAGCTGGCTTCCGGTTATAACCAGACACTTCTGTACATTTTGAACCTTCCTCTCCCTGTTTGTGCGTGTGATTTTCGTCACGGCGACAGTTTTTCAGCCATATTGCATCATCCAGCTAACCACATCTGGAACCCTGAATACACATAGGCACCCCACTTTAAAGTCAAATTCTAATGCAAGAATTAGAATTTCATACAAGGTTAATGCAGGTATTGAAGTCTTATTTTTGTCGTGATAAAACATAGGCCGAGATGAATATATTTATTGATTTTATACAGTTATCTCTTTAAAATACGAATCACTTTAAAATGTAGAAAATTTAAGTAAGTAAAATCCTAATAATATAGATCTAGTAAGCTTTGCTTATTATAAAATTAGATAAAAGACACAGTTTTGATTATCCATTCACAACCTGGTGAATGTGTCTGTGTCTGTGGTAACATCACCATCAAAACAATTCAATATCAACCAGGGCGGGTGTATTTACCATCCTTGGAAATTATAACGCAAACAACATAAAGATTTCAACAACTTTTATTAGCTACAGCATATAGTTTTATCAAGATTCAATGCCACAATTGTAACATTGAGTTGTTAACTAAGTCTCTCAGACAAAGTTTCTTTATCAATAGACAATCAAACACACATGTATTACACAGGTTTCAAGGAAAGAATAAAAAAAATTGGAAAATATGAATATACATATGGTAAATGGGTTAGGATCTCAATGTTTTGAGGAGGTAATGTCAAAAGTAAAATTAAGAGGGTGGTGCCTTACAAAAAAATATGGTTCTAGGTTGGAAGTTAAGAATATTTAACCAAAATATTCATTTATTATGCAAAAAAAAAACTAAAATTGATAAGTTGGGACCTGACCCAGGGAGCACCAATTTACAACAAATCGGAGCATCACTACACACCAATTACTAAATGTGAGTGAAGTTTAGTAATGCTATGCTGGTCTCTGAGATAAGGTCTGTTAAATGTTGCCAACACAAGAGAGAATAGCAGTTTAGTGTGACCTTAGCCTTTGAGCTACAAACCCTGTTTAAATGTTACACATATCGCCCCAATGTACCAAACATTGATGCACTATTATTTAGAGCCTACTTGTAATTAAACAAAGACAAGGGCAGAACATGACCATCTACTCACGATCACATCTAGGCTTTAGATGAAAGAAACCTGACCTAATTGAAACCATATTCTAGCCACAACACATAGTCTTCATTTCATGTTAAACACATTTATGCATTTTTTAAAAATACATCAAGGACTGACAGAATGGTTAACCAGGTTTGACCATCAATCAACATTTATGAAATGGCACGCTTTTGAATGAAATGCAAGTGTGACCTTTGAGCTAAAGCGAAAAGTCATCATGTTAAGTTCTTTTGACAATAACTAGAACTCTGAAAATCAGATATGTCGCCTGGCAAAGGAAATTGAATTGAGGACAAGAAATCCCCTTAAAAAAGTTCAAAGGGGAATTATACAAAACCCAAATATGGTAGTTATTGTTCTTGTGCCATGTACTTCCTTTCATTGTCAGAAGCATACATACCAAGTTTGAAGTTTTTAGGACTTATGGTCACAAAGTTATGCTTGATAGAGAAATCGGAACGATGCCGCCGACGCGGATGCCGTCGACACCACTGCGGAATAAGTAACACCAAATGTCGCCTTTTCAGGTGACAAAAAAATCATCAAGGAATGACAGAATTGTTGACCATACAAAACCATCAATGCACTTCGATAAAACATTCTTTTCAGGTGTTAAGTTTGACTTTGACATGTTACCTACAAACCAGCATATGACACATTTCGTAATGTACAACACATTTATGCAAAATAATCTCAAGTCTATCTATTAATAACAAAGTTTAGGATAAAACACAACAAAGTTAAGACAGACAAAACATTAATGCCTGTCAATCTAAAGGGTGGGGGGCCAAAAAACATACATCAACTATCAATACTATCATATATACATGTAGGCAAGTTCCAGAGTGATTGTAAAAGTGAATGAAAATTAAACACCTAAAACTGTAAATTAATATAAGCTACAAGAAACTATGAAGCTAGTATGTAACAATTCTTTACAACCACAAGTTAACAATTATCAGATTTTGTTTTGCTTATGATTTTATGAAAATATCAAAAATCAAATTAGAACGATGTAAAAGTTGATAATGACAGTTAACAATTATCAGATTTTGTTTTGCTTATGAATTTATGAAAATATCAAAAATCAAATTAGAACAATTCAAAGGTTGATAATGACAGTATGAAAAATGTTAAACATTCATAAAATTTATGAATTTATATATAACATGTTGTTGAGTACAAAACTGAATTCTATTGGCCGAGTACATAGCTACTTTGAAATAGTCAAAAAGTAGTAATACAGTATTCAAACTTGTAAACTGACCTCTTTATTTCACACTTATGTAATAACATTTCAACACAACTGGAAGGACTCCCAAAACCTCTAACTCATGTATGTTTAGAACATATCATTTTACAACTTAGTCAACAAAAGTACTTCAATATGAAATGAAGTCAGTTGAGATTAAACTTGATATGAATATTTTTTGTACATATTTTATGTATCAAATCTCTATGACACAATGTTTGTTCTACATATCCATGTACATGTTAAGTATTCCAATACCGCAATGTGTAAGCAAAACATTAAATCATAGTTTGAACATTTTCTTGATTAAAAATGACTGAAGATACTAAAATTGTCACGGTTTTCTATACTGACCTAATAAGACAAGGAAACAATGACAGACTTCCTAGTACAGCCCAAATGTACAGCATAATGGTTATCAAAACAGATTACATGAAATAGCTTCACTGTTAATTGTTGTTTGAAAAAAACATTAACAAACCTGTACTTAAGTTTGCTCTTTCTTAACAGTGATAGAAGTGAAAACAAAGAATGTATAGGCTCTATCCAAAAATTTAAAAGTTTAAAAAGACTAACGGCTAAAACATGGTATTGGTGCTGATCAGGATTTTTTTTATGTTATATCACTGGTACAGAAAAAACATACATGATATGAACAAGTTTTATAAATTAACTAGACTGACAGTTACCCATTTTACTTTACTGAATATTTCAAGATGCTAGCATTACCCATTGCTGACATATAAGTAAAAATATACTCCAAAAATGGCCATTTTTTAGCGTTATGCAGTCTCATCTTACCAAAATATATATTTATCATACAAAATACTTAATGTTTAAAATAAGCAGTTGAGCAAAACTTAAATGAGTTGTGTTAAGACATCTGTTCTGTAAGTTTTGCTGCTTCAACTATTAAAATCGGTATAAAATAAAGGATTTTATAAGTAAGTAATAATATCAGCTAAGTTTGACTAAATCTTGCAAAATCAAGCATATACTTATTCAAATATGCCTAAAACTGGCACAAAAATACAGCTTATGAAAAATAAATTGACATTTTACATTCAGTATTGATAACGATAAGTAAAAATAACACCTATGTTTGAGGGCTTGCCCAGGATTTTGATGATTGATTTTAATTTGCTAGATATAGAAAATCAAAATTCTGTAATGTCTGTAACCATAACAAATTTATATTGCAATAGTTTTGTTTTTTTCTCATTTAGATAAGTATAAACCTTGTTTGGCTAATGGTTATCTATATAATGTCTCAAGTTGGCCAGAATTTGTAGTCATACAAATTAACATGACTGAAAATTATTGGTTAGAAAAAGTAACAGACTACAAAAAGATCTGATACAAATTAACATTACTGAAAATTATTGGTTACTGACACTACAAACAGAGGAAAAACATGAAAAAGACTGTTTCTTATGTAATACTAAAGGGTGGAAATAATAGATAAAAACTATGCATATATGTACAAGAACTCAAAATGATTAAGGATAGATATTTAATAAGTTTTGCTAATTTCTATATATGGAATCTAAAATTTTACCATTTTTAGCAAGTGAGACTACTTTCAGCACCAATACCAAGTTTTAGCCGTTAGTCTTGTTAAGAACTTATTGGTTCTTCCAGTCAAAGAAAATTATTGATGTTTAGTGTTCCTTTTTATCAGGTGTTGAACCTTGCTTTTAATTTGGTGAATGTTCCTGTTTTTAAAGATAGGAAATTTTTGAATTAACACTCTTGCTTCATTGTTTTTTGGAATTGTTTTACATTTGATGTGGTCTTGGAATTCTGTAGAGAGGAGATGTTCTTCCTCTCTACTCCATTTCTGGCGTTTCAAACTGGGTTTAAGTTCATCCTCAGCTTCTGATTCTGATTCTGATGATGGTAAGTAATTTTCATCGCCTTCATCATCACCTGCAGCAAATTATTTGTAATTAACAGTAATAGTCAAATTTTAAATAAAATACAACATGAGTGGTTGAAAAGTAGTTTTGTTTTCAGTTGGCCTATTGTCTTGTGCAAGTGAATGTGTTACACATTTTTTATTTGAAAGTTAAAAGTCAAATTTTGCAGGAAAGCTTTACTAGTCTACAGTCACCCACCAGCCTGATTTTATATACTAAAAACCAAAGTGGAAAAAAAAAAGAAAAATCATCAAGTATCTTTAATGAGCTATGTGTCCAAATTTGGATGTGGCCCCTAAATGAAATTATACACATTGCATTTTACAGGATGTCATGTGATCAAGGTCACGGACTAATTCTAGACACTGTTTAGTCCATTTAAACATGTGTTTCTAAGTAAATTCCCCAACCCCCCTTAACATACACACATTTCATGAAATCTAAAATAGAGCTTTGAATAATTAACATACTTGATTCCAATCTTCTTTTTCTACTGGGTTTGATTTCTGGTCCTGGGACAATGGCGTTCCTGGATAATAAAATGAGATGTTGAGATATTCACAAGGCACTGCTACACAGCAAATATCTAGGCTTTAGACGCACAGTTTTGTGGAAGATTTTTTAACTCTAAAATCTAGTGAGTACTTATGCTCGAGTTTTTTTTCAAATCCATAAATCCATACTATATACATATTAGGAGAACACGCTCCCTGGCAGCCATAAAAGATAACGGAACAAGACTGATCTACGGAACATCTGAGCTTTAGCAAGCAAACTCGTCAAATTGATATTTTGATGATTCTATTGCAAAACACTTTTTCTTAAATAGGTCTATATATCTGTAAAGTTTCATGCTGGTATCTTTTGCAGTCACTGAAATATGTTAAAAAAACTAAGTATAAAAAAAACAAAATGCAAGTACTCTTAATGTAAAAATCCAGGGTAATGATTGTAGTCCAGTACACTTCTACAAGAAGGTCACCGTAGAAAAAATGCATATTTATTACTTAAACGGAATATTATGTTAGCATGTTGATCCGTCGGTTTGTATCACTTCGAGTTGCCTGTGTTACGGGAGACCGAAGTGATACAAACCGACGGATCAATATGCTAACGTAATGTTCCTTTTATTATAAACCTTTTTCCATAACATTTCTAATAGTTTAAATAAAAAAACAACCGATTTACTCTGAAACTTTCGCTAAAATCTAACAAGAGCCAGTCGGAAACGACTGCAAGCTCGACTATTCGAAAAGTCAGAATTATTAAGCACATTGTAACTGGGCTTCATTTAAACTGGGGAGTGATTCAGGAGTTTATGACACCTCCAACAAACACACATGAACAAAAGTTTCTTAATCCAAGTTAGGAAATAAATAAATTACACTTAATTTATTATTGTAGATTTTTTTAGGGTTAACACAACCCAGCCCATAAACCCCTGATCCGACACCCATCAACCTACTATCCCTGCCCACCTAAAGTGGTGTGGCGTGGTGAAGTACAGTATGGTATGCTGGTTGCTGGTGTTGTCATTGTTGGTGTTGTTACTGGCGGTGGTAGTGTTGTTGCTGGTGGTGGGGGTGTTGGTGTTGTTGTTGTTGTTGGTGGTGGTGTTGATGTTGGTGGTGGTGTTAATGTTGTTGGTGGTGGTATTGGTGTTGCTGGTGTTGTAATAGTATAGTAATAGTAATAGCATAGTAATAGTATAGTAATAGTAATAGTATAGTTATAGTAATAGTAATAGAATAGTAATAGTATAGTATAGTAATAGTATAGTATAGTAATAGTATAGTATAGTATAGTAATAGTATAGTAATAGAATAGTAATAGTAATAGTAATAGTCTCGGTCTCGACTAGGTCTGGGTCTCGGTCTGGGTCTTGGTCTCGGTCTGAGTCTCGGTCAGGGTCTCGGTTGAGGTATCGGTCTCGGTTTGGGTCTCGGACTCGGTTTGGGTCTCGGTCTCAATCTCGGTTTGGGTCTCGGTCTCGGTTTGTGTCTCGGTCTCGGTTTGTGTCTCGGTCTCGGTTTGTGTCTCGATCTCGGTTTGTGTCTCGGTCTCGGTTTGGGTCTCGATTTGGGTCTCGGTCTCGATTTGGGTCTCGGTCTCGATTTGGGTCTCGGTCTCGATTTGGGTCTCGGTCACGGTTTGGGTCTCGGTCTCGGTTTGGGTCTCGGTCTGGGTTTGGGTCTCGGTCTCGGTTTGGGTCTCGGTTTGGGTCTCGGTCTCGGTTTTGGCCTCGGTTTTGGTCTCGGTTTGGGTCTCGGTCTCGGTTTGGGTCTCGGTCTGGATTTGGGTCTCGGTCTCGGTTTGGGTCTCGGTCTCAGTCTCGGTTTTGGTCTCGGTCTCGGTTTTGGTCTCGGTTTGGGTCTCGGTCTCGGTTTGGGTCTCGGTCTGGTCTGGTATAGTATAGTATAGTATAGTATAGTATAGTATAGTATAGTATAGTATAGTATATGCCCCCACCCACCCCACAATTTCTCAACACTTTCAACCAAAGTATGTAAAGTACATCTGTTTTAAACATTTTCTAAAGCATTACATATGAAAAACACTAACATTGAACCTTTAACAATTATTTATAAGTCTTAATTCTAATTTCAAGTGAAAAGGGGCAAAAACCAAAAATTCTAAGTCGAAAAAGGGCAATAATTTGAACAAAATTGAAGTTAGAGTTATGGTTCTTGGCATACAAACTTCAAATATGATGATGAACAAGTGTTGAAAGTTTTAAAGCTGTAGTATAAGTAGTATGGAAGTTATGGGTTTGTACAGTAGCTTGCATGCAAACTTTAACCTGAAATTCTAAGTCAAAAAGGGGCATAATTTGAACAAAATAGAAGTTAGAGTTATGGTTCTTAGCATACACACTTGGGATATGATGATGATCAAGTGTTGGAAGTTTCAAAGCTGTAGTGTAAGTAGTATTGAAGTTATTAGTTTGTATAGTAGCTTGCACGCAAACTTTAACCTGTAATTCTAAGTCGAAAAAAGGGCCATAATTTGAACAAAAGTAAAGTCAGAGTTATGGTTCTTGGTATACACACTCGGGACATGATGATGAACAAGTGTGCCAAGTTTTAAAGCTGTACTATTAGTAGTATTGAAGTTATGAGTTTGTACAGTAGCTTGCACGCAAACTTTAACCTGAAATTATAAGTCAAAAAAGGGCCATAATTTGATCAAAATGAAAGTTAGAGTTATGGTTCTTGGCATACACACTCCAGACATGATGACGAAGAAGTGTGCCAAGTTTAAAAGATGTAGATATAGTAGTTTTTAAGATATAGGTAGGTTGCACGTAAACTTTAACCAAAGCGGGACGCCGACGGCGACGGCGACGCCGACGCCCAAGTGAGTACAATAGCTCGACATATTCTTCGAATAGTCGAGCTAAAAATAACATCAACTCGCATTCTACTGATTACACAAGGTAAGAGGGTGATATGGGATTTTAATCCGTTACACACGAAGGAATTATGATACGGGATTTTCAATTCGGTCTGTTGTATTTGTTAGCCTGTATTGTAAACAGATCTTCATAGGTATATAATAAATTTTAATATTATATAGCAAATCATACACCTATGTTTTATGGGTCAAAATATTGATGACCCACAAACAGCATTGAAAATGCATACATATTACGTATGTAAATATTATTAACCATATCACACACTGGTGTTTTATGGGTCAAAATATTAATGACCCACAAACAACCTTGAAAATGCATACTTATAACTTATTTAAATACTAATTACCACACCACACACTGTTGTTTTATGGGTCAAAATATTGATGACCCACAAACAACCTTGAAAATGCATACTAATTACTTATTTTAATGTTATATTATACACATTGGTGTTTTATGGGTCAAAATATTGATGACCCACAAACAACCTTAATATTCTACAAAACAAGTCAGATTTTAATGAAATGACCTGCATGATTGCGTGACAGATTTTTCCAAGGGAAAACTTCATTAAGAATTTGATTTATTTGGTAGCCATGTTCTTACTAAAGGTGGTGTATTTTAACTGCCTTTATTTGTGAATATTTGTGAAGGCGACAAAAAAAAAAGCTGATGTTGTTTTAAATATAAAACGGTTTTATGGCTATGTAGGTGAGCTAAAAAAAAGGAAAAAACTAGAAATGTGTCCATAGGACACGGATGCCCCCGCTTATAGTGTTTTTATCGTAATAAAAGGCCATACATGTTACTTTTTGTAACAAATAGGTCATTGTTATAACTAACTTGAAGATTCTTTAAACAATTGAACACATAATGGATAATGGATACTGGTACTCACCTTTTTTCAGTACTGTTCTGCACTGCCACATCAGCATCTGCAAAATGGTTTAAATGACCAACATTAATATTATGTAAATATTTTAAATATATATATATATTTTAAAAAATGAGAACCCCCAATAGCTTCCAACACATTTACAATAAGATCTACTCTTATATCAGCCTATGTCATATCATATATATATCATTCACCTGAGAAACAGGTATAAGAAGAAGAAATAGAAACTGAAAATATTTTATAATCTAATGGAAAATGGGCTCTGATCTCTGCCACCCATAAATTTATATAGTACTTAGTGGCAGGAAGAGCTTTCATATTGGTAAAAACCTTTCTTTGCCATATAACTTTGAAATCTAATTAGTACTTTTGGAGGAAAAGCTTTCTGATGTTTTTTTTACCATATGCATTTAAGAAAAATAGCTTCCCCAAGCAGTGAAGTTTTTTCAATTAATCAAAACAATTTAAACATTCTTGGTAGAGAGTGAACAAAGGAACATCTGTTAAATTTTTTTTCAAAATCTGGCAAATGGTTTTGGAGATGATGATCTAAGTTTTTCTTTCCGTAACAATGATATGGAATTAAATTCTATGAACAATTCAAAATGGGCATCTCCCGTGAAACTTCCATAAGTATTTTTAATTAAATGTTGATGCAGGACACCAAACAGCATATGGGATATAAGGAAATAAAATAGTTTTGCACTAAGCCCTCAAAACATAATCAGTTACATTAGTACACCTAGAGATGACCCATTTTAGAACTTGGCCAAGATATTGTTTAAACAAATATTCTGACTAAATTTCATCAAAATCAGGTCGTAAATGTGGCCTCTCGAGTGTAAACAAGAATTTCCTAAGATTTGACTTGGTGACCTAGTTTTTTTACCCGACATGACCCATATTCAAACTTGGCCTAGATATTGTCAAAACAAATATTCTGACAAAATTTCATCAAAATCGGTTCACAAATCTGGCCTCTAGAGTGTAAACATGAATTTCCTAAGATTTGTCTTGGTGACCTAGTTTTTTTACCCGACATGACCCATATTCGAACGTGGCCTAGATATTGTCAAAACAAACATTCTGACAATATTTCATCAACATTGGGTCCCAAATGTGGCCTCTAGAGTGTAAACAAGAATTTCCTAAAATTTGACCTGGTGACCTAGTTTTTGATCCGACATGACTCATATTCGAACTTGGCCTAGATATTGTCAAAACAAACATTCTGACAAAGTTTCATAAAAATCGTATCACAAATGCGGTCTCTTGAGTGTAAACATCAAATGTTGACGCACGACGGACAACCCACTGACCACAATAGCTCACCATGAGCACTTCGTGCTCAGGTGAGCTAATAAACAAATCATTAAATTACACAGGATTTCTCTTTACAAATGTTTAGGGGGTCACAATGTCCCACTAGGTTAATGTTTTGGAGGTCTTTTGTAATTTTTGGGGGTCACATGATGACCACCACTTTTAATATAATGGATGTGGATAAATTCATTTTGTGCCATGTGCGACCCAATGTAAGTTAGTTTTAAATGTCATTGGTAAAATAATGCGTCAAAAATACATAAATGTGTGCGTCTGGAAAAAACCCTGATTAACAAGTGAACTTACCATCAAATTCTTCATCAACCATGTCAACATCGTCTTTTTCTTCTTCCTCATGTTCATCCTCTGCTGGGATAACAAGATCTGAAAATTTAATTTATACTTCATTACAACATTATTAGCGTTCACGGACATTGCTAGAGAAAAAATCATGACCATGTCTTGAACAACAAGCCTCATCAGTTTTTAAGTTGGTGGAAAAAGCTGTATGTTCATCTGCTTAGACAATTGACTGAATGCACAGCATTAGCAATACATCTGTTGTGCAAAAAACTTTAGTATATTACATTCATTTTTATCAATACTTTTATAACAATAGATAATTGTAACAAAAAAGCTATTAAATACTAAACCTACCTGAGACGTTTATTTCTGATAACTTTTTCCCGGCATATTTGCT
Source organism: Corbicula japonica (assembly GCA_038501625.1). Lineage (NCBI taxonomy): Eukaryota > Metazoa > Mollusca > Bivalvia > Venerida > Cyrenidae > Corbicula > Corbicula japonica. The sequence goes on along the minus strand of JAZAYU010000109.1, from coordinate 1,671,892 downwards.
TAAATGTCCTGCATCAGCTGCTACAATCAGGCTCCCAATCTTTGCAATTTCAACTGTTGCATCATGCTGCCTGTAGTGGTTTTTGTGTGTGTTTAAATCATGTGCAAGATGTCTTGAAAGCCATTCCAATTCATAGTCCTCGAAGTCTAATATTTGACACACTGTTGCAAGATACTTTCGAAGTCGAGATGAGGATATAAGATGGGGTTGTTTACAACCAGCCTCCTTTGCCATTTTATTCATAGCGTGCCATGAGTTTATTTGAGAATCCTGGCTTCCTAAACTTGCAAATATAAATGGATTGGAAGCAGAAATGCCACAGTCAGTCCGTGTTTCTTCCAAGGTGTCCAAAGCAGCTATCATTGTATCTGTTAGTAACACAGGACATCTCTTGTTTTGCTTGCCCTGTGTCTCTACAAGCTGCAGTCTGAAAAATGATAAACATACCACTTGAAAAACTAGAAATGTGTCCATAGGACACAGATGCCTCTCTAAATCTTCTATCACTTTAAGAAAGGTTGATAACTCCGTCAAAAATTAGTGGATTGTAACACAAATCGATCTTGACCCGTGTTTTGATATTATATATCAACATGCCTAATATGAATCGAATGCATGCAGTCTTTCAAAAGTTACTGAGCGGACACCAATTTGTGAACTGTTTTTATAAAAGCCCCATAACTCAGAAAATAATGAGTGAATTGTAACCCAAATCGAACTTGCCTTGTGTTTTGATATTATATATCAACATGCCAAGTATGAATCGACTCAATGCAGTCGTCCAAAAGTTATTTAGCGGACACCAAATTTTGATAATTGATGGGCAGACGGACACACGAACAAACAGACAGCTGTAACAATTTTCTCAATCTTCGAATGGTGGGGGCATAACAAAGTTGAAATTTTCTTAATAGTTTGGAAATGTGCATTCAGCAAAAGATTTTACCAAGTTTTTTATTTAAATTTAATAAATGGCTTTGCATTTAAGTATCATATTTATAGACACAATCTACTGTAGGAATGAAAGTAGTAAAGTAATAAACAAGAGGGCCCAAAGGGCCCTGGGTCGCTCATCTGAGGAAAAGGTCAAAGGTCACAGTGAAGCCATTTACAGAGGACCACTTATGTTGTCCACCAAATATAAGTAGACCTCTAGATGATGTTATATATCAAATATGAAAGCTCTGGGCCTTGTAGTTTCAGACAAGATTTTTAAAGACCTAATTTTAACCCTGTAACCTACTTTTGCAACCAATCAGAACCATTTGAACAACTTTGGTAGAGGACCACCCAGGGGTCATTCCTGTGATTCCCTTGAAGTTTGGTCAAAATCCAATGAGCGGTTTCAGAGGAGAAGATGTTTAAGTAAAAAAGTTTACGCACGACAGACGACAACGGACGACGGACAAAGACCGATCACAATAGCTCACCCTGAGCATTTTTTGCTCAGGTGAGCTAAAAACCAAATATTTTGATGGCTCAAACACTCAACATTCTTACCTTGTGTCGCCAATATAGGTTTTCCTCATCATCCCCATAATCATATCGTATTTCAACACCTTCTGTAATATCACATGTGGCAAACAGGCAGAGCCTTGGATACCCTTCTATCAAAACCAGTTTCATCTTTGAGTTGCATTTCTTGCTACCACTTCCACCAATCCTGTGCAAAAAAATAAGGGTCTTAATAATATATTGATATTACAATTATTTCTTAAATTAAATCTGCATAACAAACTTTAAGCATTCTAACAAATCAGAACAAATTATTCCTAAGTAGAATGTTGACATTTCTAACATTCTTGAAAGTTTTTTCTAGAGTAGAGACAGAAGCTCTTACATATAATGCTTATTTTGGACAAAACGAGTAAAAAGAATCCATGGACTCAGAGACCTAGACTTAGGCAAATTTAACGACAAATTTTATAATGAACATATCTTATAAACTTACCAATAGTGTTTGTCATTAAACTTGTAGCCAAAGAGAAAACTGCTATCACGCTGTTTACCCTCATTGAGAGCAGAATCTAAAATTCTATCCCCGACATACTCCAAAAGAAAATCACCCTTTTGGAAAGGTTTTGTAGTGAAAACACCGTACCCTGAAAAAACACAATAAATCCAACTAGAATATTACCTTCAGAAAATTGTGAGTTTTATAATGAAAATATGAGATTGAGCAGCTATGCTTTTCATTATGTTATTAGTTTACTATACTGGTTTCACACTCCATCATGTTATTCAAGCAAGTACTGAAACTCATTATATGGCCATTATTTGAGAAAAAGATATTTTGCTTGCAGAAAGTACATGAACTTATGTTCAGCTGTTTCATGGGTTAACTCTTTTACTTCCGATTTCACTGACTATTTACTTTTGTTCCTTAATTTTTTAGTGTTGTCTCAAACAGTTATGAAAAATTAAAGCCTTGTAGATGGGATGAAGGTACAGCATCAAAAACATAAGACTGGTGGGGGACTTCTGCATTGTCTGTGACAAGCTATTGATTTAATTTCAAATGTCGTAACACTGCTTTTATACTAAAACTGCCTTACCAACATATTTTGAAACAAGTTTAGTTTGAAGCCCATCTTGATCAAGCCCCGACTTTCCCCAGAATGTGGCACTCATCATTGGTGTTCGTCTCTTTTGCTAGGTAATGGTAAAGATTACATTAATCTTACAAAATGTTTACATACCAACAGTGTTTTGCATTGAGCTTAGCATTATTTCAGTCTGACATATAGCAACATTCAGCTAATTCCAATGATTCTGTTTCCGAAATCAGATTTCAAACATATATACATGGTTTGACATAAATGATCAACCAAACAACCTTCCCTATACAAATGATAGTTATTTCAACAAAAGAAGGTCTAAATTTCAAATGGAATTCCTGTTTAGTTTAAGTCATTGTTTTAGCAAGTGCGATAAAATAGTCTCAATCTGAATAAATTTGCCAATCAGATACACATTGCAAGATTGCTTAAAAAAGTAACAGCAGAGTTCTATTTTTCGTTTTGGGGGAATAAAAGTCTATCACAAAGTATGTAAGTTGCTTTACATACAAATGAAATAAAGGCTTTGCTGAACATGATGACGGTACTTGCCATGAAGGTCCATCTATTTATTCATACAATGGCCAATGGGGCTCTTGAACTTTGGTGGCATAAGTAAAAACGGGCATGATGTCCTGACTTTGTGTAGCGATTTCCACATACATGTAGCAACATGTTGAAAACATACCAAGGCATTTTTAAATTTTGATAGTTGAAGTGATCATATGTCAAAAGGTACTTTCTTCTAAATTTTGTAAATTTGTTTGTTTGTTCATAGATAAACATATAAATGTGTAGGAAAATACATGGATGAATAAGTTATGTACATTTAACAATGCTGAAATCATAATATTGTAGTAATGTGCATGACTGACATGTACATAGTCTGTGTTTTGGTCCGATTTTAGTCAAAATGCATTATTAATAGATTATCTTACTTTTATTTGTCGTATGGAATCATTAATCCAGGTTTATTAGTCTCCAAATTGATACATTTTAACTATTTTAAGCCGTTATCCTGGATGTAAACAGTGATTTTATCTTTAACATTTTGTGTATCAGGCATGGAGGCGGCCATTTTGTCGCATTGCATCATGGGCGGTTGCCTAGGATATGTAAACAGTTTCAGCAGCATATACAAATGTCATCAAACTTTGGCTGTAATTTTCTGTCTTATTATCCATTTTAAAGGAATTCGGAGGTGCCAGTCATTTTCTTTATTGTTTACTCTTTCGATTGATATGTATATTAGTGGAAGTTTTATTTACGATTTTCTGTAAACTTTTTAAGTTTGTAACGCGCACTTGGTTGAATCTTGTGCGCAGCGTTAAACTGTGCGCATTTGCACACATTTATTGTTTGTGTACGCGTTTTTCTAAGGTGTACCGCAAATTTGAAGTGCGTACTTCTGGGGTATATAAACCCAGTTTTTCTTCATTCTGGAGCTCCAACACATCAAAATTCAAAAATTGTTGTCATTCATTTTTTCGTACAAGATTCAAGCAAGGTTCAAAATTATTATCAAACAATTGACTTTTAGTAATTTTATCTGACAGAATTTCATTTATTTAAAGGTTAAATACAAATTTGTTAAAGAATTTCATAGCATATCAATTATAATTAGCCTAGTAAAGGCAGAGTGTTTAAAAGTTTTTCATTAAAGTCTTTTGACTTCAGTATTGTATTTGCATGCTTTTTAGCAGGTTTTAAGCATTTCTTAAATAGACTAGCTACTAGCCTTATTATTTGTAATAGACTGGCAACAGAATTTAACATATTGTCGATTTCCATATTCTGTCTTGATATTTATTTTGGTGAATTATCAGAATAATTAACAATTGTTAAGGTGCTGTATATTAAAAATAAAATTCATTAAACTGAAGCTGGCTATTTTAGATTTGTAGGTAGGAAATAACAAAATATTACTACAGTAGTTTAGTTGGAGCTCAATTTCGGCCATTTATAACAGTTTTCCCAAGTCTGCTTATAGCAAAAGGGTATTTCATCATTGCCAGTTACTGGCTCAGACCCAGAGGACCCGGCTTTCGAACCCTGTTAGAAAGGCCTCCAAGAGTCAGAAAAGGTGTAGAGATTGTCTTCACCGTCTAGACGGATAACAGGATCCGTACCTGGCCCTGCCCAACAGCCGGACCGTAACAATATTAACATACTTTCGAAAAAAAAAAGTGTATACATGCATTCGGTGTTTAAGCATTGTTGAAATGTTGGCCTAGTTCATGTTGGTCCAGCTATTGAATAAGCTATCGTCCAATCTTTATATACATGTACATGAAACTGAATAATGTTCATTTTTCTGCTGTTTCTTTTTTTTGGCAAAATACAGTAACACTTTGAATCAGAATGTAGTTGAATACATATTTTTAAAGTAGAATTTAAACTGGCATTATAAAAAGAGTTAAGGTCATGGCATTGTCAACAAGAGGATATATTGAAACAATCCTTTATTAGGTTCAAGAAAAATGCATGATATAGAGACTAGAAAACCACAATTTACCTTAGCAATATCATTGTCTGCCTTTCTCAAACTCTCCCGTAGCTGAAAATGTTGTTGAATATATTTAATAAGTTATAATCAACCATTAAGGCTTAAGATATATGAACATTAATAATGTGGTTCAAATGTAGACAGGAGTGCCAAACTTAACTTTATTTTAACTATTTTAAATTGATCTGTATTATTGTTATGACATTGCTGTAAAATGAAAGGTTAGAGAGCAGGTAGCCCATTTTTCTATCTATTCGGTCAGTTAAGAATTCAAACATATAACAGTGTAAAGCTATCAGACATACAACCATTTTTTCTTGAAAAATAATAGTATTTATTATTTCTTTGAATGAAAACTGTTAAACTTTCGTCAAATATTGATTGTTTACAAACATTGTCCTCATTTCCAATGACAGTTGTAACTCAGGTTCTCACAGGCGCTTTCCTATCTATTCAGTCAATCTGATTGGCCAATCACCCCGATGGTGTAAATGACGTTATCAAGCACGTACTTCAACTGTTTCAATACACAAGTCTTCCCAGATGCACATGTATGCAAGATTTAGCTTGAAATGTCACATGACACAAAAAACAATGGTCTGGAATGTTAGCTCAGAGTCAGAAGAAAAGTACAAATGAGTAAAATAAAGCAGTATCATGGGACCCCACTGTATCGTGCTACTTGATTGAAAATATTACCAGGCACTATAAACTTGATATTACTGTTTTTATTTCTAAGACAGTCCAAACAAAAATCATCCTTTTTGATATTTTAAAAAATAGTTTTAGCTATTTTGGGTAATGTCTGGAAAAAATACAGACCTGCAGTGCAATAGGTAAAACTTAATGCCTATTTCAACAACTCCATTATATCGTGCTATCATTGTAAACATCTAACTTCCTTGGAATGTTTATTTTGTTACAAAATAACATATCCATTCAATCTTCACAAAATAAAGAATAAAGCATTCAAAAATGGACAAGCGTGCACTCATTACAACCTTATGTAATGACACCATGCAATATTTCATGATTTACAATGGTAGATTATGACAAAATCAGCATATCATAAAAGTAGGTCAGTTGATTCGATTTTCTGAAAATATACATGAAAAACCGTGAAAATGAAAGTAGAAAAATGCTTTGGTTAGTTTAGGCTATGCAATCAATCTATAGATGGCGCTGGTGTGAGATTTCCTTATTCTATAAATAGCACGATACAGTGATTAGCACGATATAATGGAGTCCGAGTATATTTATAGATGTATTTGTAAAATACAAACAGACATACACTTTTTGCATAATGCACATAATTAATCAACAAATTAACTATTTTTGCATTTTGTTTGATTTGTTGAGACTTAAAATATTAAAGTGTGAAGTTACTGGGAATTAGAACATGCGCTGGTTCGTTAATAACGTCATTTCCATACTGACCGAATAGATAGAAAGGAAGGATACTCTGCAAAAGGGCCAGGGATGGGGCACAGGGAAAGGTCTCGTAATTTTTATATATATCTACAGTATATAATAACAAGGGTAACAACTCGTTAGAAATTCTCTCGACACGATCGCGCAACAAGAGATTCTCTACAATAAATGGTAAAAAGCACTCTGTGATGCACATTCGTCCTTAACATTGCATTGTTTTATTAGAAAAAAGTTAATTTTGTAAATTGCAATCGATTATCTCGCCATTTATTGCAAGTTGATTAAGTCAATCAGCCAACATATTATTTTATTCCAACTTCACACACTCATCAGACATTTTGATGGAATGTAAAGGACGTTTTCATTGGGTGCTGTAAATACCACCACCAAATTTCAGTCAATGTAATAACAAGTTTCAAATGAACTTCTGACTAAAACAAAATGTACTTTGTTCTGTTGCGCAATCGTGTCAACTTTTAAAAGCACCATGGAATATTGTCCTTGGGCAAGTTATTTCGCAGCAGCAATGAAATATATTGGTTTATTGTATTTTATTATGGAAGACTAATAATTCAGAACTTCAGAATTATTTATGAATCATCATTTTATTCCCTTTACTGCTAACATTGAAAACTTAGTTGTTATCCTTGTTATTATATACTGTAGAGATATAATAAAAAATACGAGACCTTTCCCTGTGGGGTGGGGGGTAGGTGGTCAGAAACATAATTATTTATTTCACTATTGAGAATGCATACAGTTGAGTCAATATCAGATATATGTAAAAAGAATTGTTCTACTTGAGTGGTATGAAAATTCAAAGCATCCTACAACTTTATTTCATTAACCCTTAGGCACTTAGGGGTTCAAAAGATGGTTCTTTCACTAGTCCTTCATAGAAAGACGTCGCATTTTTTTACATTTTTTTATCTGGCAAATGCGTAGCGTGGATTTGACCTTTCAAAAAATTATCATCAAATCCACCGTTTACGTCTAAATTTTTGGACTAGTTCTTTCACGTGACCTTGTTGTGTTTGCCATTGCGTGAAATGTCCTCTTTTTTAAATAGTAAACGCCGAAAATGTAATCGACTTTATATTAATAGTTTAATTGACTTAAATAAGTTCCTAAATGTTCAAAATGAATGATAATATGATTAAATATGATGTTTTTTACTTACCGCTCGTTTGCCGCGGGAGAGCGCCGCCATTTTGTTTCCCAGAATGCAATGCGGCTACACCATACCGTACTATGGGTCATCGAGCAGGCACTTATAGAAACGTTGTGGGATATCACAATAAATGAGAATATCTGGCAAAAAAGCCGTCCCTGGTGCGTGTTCTAAAAATAGATGTTGCACTGTGGGTCATAAAGTTATATATACTTGTGGGTCATGAAAATGACTTTTTTACAAATAAATTCGATTTAGGTTATTTGCAACTTGATTTTGCTTCCAAAACACTGGTGGTTTGTGGGTCAAAATATTGATGACCCACAAACCACCTCGATATCCCACAACGTGAGTCAGATTTTGGCGAAATGACCCACAAAACGGTAGTTAGAAAACTATATATATATATATATATATATATGTATATATATATATATATATATATATATATATATATATATATGAAGTATTTTCGTCTTACAATATGCTATTAATTTTTCAGACATGTATAAAAGTACTCACGTTCTTTTGGCTGTATTCGAAAGAGTGCCTGACGAGGTATGCTGAAAGTGATAAAGGGTATCTTAAATATGCGTTCCACACGAATGCAACAATCTTTAAGACGTTAAGCATGCTGATAAGGAATTCAATGCAATTATTGTCCAACAATATACACGCAAAATATTCAGTTATAAAATACTTCACACTACACCGGTAGTTTACACAGAAAAATAACAGTCTATACGAGTTTTAAAAGAATGGAAATTCTAAAATGAAGATAAAACAAACAAAAGTGGCTAAAAACATTAATTCGAACCCACGAGTTTACGTCTTTATTCTCTAATTTAAGGCGTCGCAAACATTGCAAATGGCGAAAACAGGCTAAAATTTAAAAAAAAAATGAATCTTGGGGAAAATACTTATTGCCACCTAGATTTTAATAAATAAATGTTAAGGATGTAGTTAATGTGTGCCAGCTCAATTTAGTCTAATTCATGTTCTAATTATCAAGCACATACTAAAACAAAAGAAAAACCGTTTGCATGAGAACTTTGAAATTTATGGACAATTTATCAAACAAAATCATACCTGAAATAAGTTTATGCTGGTCTACAATGTTTAGGGCCAATTCGTTAGGGTTTTCAAGAAATTCAAGGAAAACTGACTTCCTGGTTCAAACCGAAAGTAGAAATCTATAAAATCTACTTTCGTTTAAATGAATAAAACGTCAATTTGTACATTACCCTACCAAAGACTTATGTCTGTGTCCCTTTAATAAGCATTACCTATGATACCACTTCAGAAAGTGTTTCGTTTTTCTTTAAAGCACGAAACGTATAAAAGATATGTCACGTTTACATTCTTTTCACGCGTAACCATCCCCATATTCAAAACATGTATTTCGTTAGCGATGACGTAGAAAAGACATTAAATCTTTAGCGAACATGTGTTATTGTGCGATATTTTCAGAAAGATTCGCGTTAAACTTATTGTTTTAGCTATAATAAAATTATAACATATCGTTTGATTATTCATTTGATAGATATCGAAGAAAAAAAGATTTAAACTAATTATCTATATGTAATGAATACTTATAAAAATAATATTAAGTTATATTTAACCTAGGTTGAGTTGGTGCTGAAATCAAGTCATCATTACAGAAATAAAACTGTGGTTGCATAGCGGGTAAGTACTTCATCGAGCCCGATCCATTGTTAAGTCGTATGATATGTATTATACAAATTTTGGTTGTATTATATAATATGTCCTCTAAACATGATACAAATCGCTGTCTAACAGTTGTAAAACTATAATAATAATTCCAAAATTACCCGTCAAAGTAGTTGATTTAAATTAAATATGAATAACTTACGGTCTGGTATAATATTTATTTCTAGACACAAATGTGTTTCTGCTCCACTGAAACGTTAATGTATATAAATGTGATAAATGTATATAAATGTGACAAAACATAGAAAATTACAGTTAAAAAGAGATAATGGAGAGATATTTATTCCACTTGAAATAATACTATTTTAAAAAAATTAAATGTTTAGTGTTAATAAAAGGTGTATTAAATATCGCGATTTAAAAATTTATCTTGAGTGAATCTAACAATGCGAACATATACAGGCTCATTGAATTATAATGTTCATTTTTAAGTCTAACCAAATTTAGCTACCTTAATTTTGCCGATACGCAAAAGTACAATCCACGGGAGTTATTTGAACTTCCGCTGATTGACAATTCGCATGAAAAGACATTGTTGACGTCTGTAAATGCATGACTCGTCTCCAGGACACATTGATCAACATTTAGATTGCCTGGTGAAGTTGTTTCCAGTGTTGGTTTCATTCTTGAAATAAATAAAAAAAATATTCGTGTACACTCTTTTTAACTAGTAGTAACAATTATAGATTAACATTTGGTAAATTACTTTCATACGTATTTTTAATGACACCCCTAATGTTTTGTGTGCTTAAATTTGAAACATATTGAGTTATATGTAACAGAAATGTTTAAAATTAAGAGAGCTATATATAAAATAGTTAAATTTTATTATTGGAGTCTGTATAAATCTTAACGATCGACAAAATCAATAAAATAATAAATATATCTGATTTATCTGATTTATCTGATTAACAGTAAGTTAATATTCTATATTTCTAGTAGCATATTCTATGTAAGTTATATTGTTTATCAGTTTGAAATTTTGTCTATAACGATGTATTGGCATGACTTTTTAACAAGGTGATGTGCAACGCACTGTACACCGACATTTTGCCACGCTGTGTATCACGGCGAAGTTGTTTTTAAATATTAAAAATAATGCCTGTCCTCTTGTGCGGACTTCTATGCAGTCACAGTTCTTTGTAAGCTTCAATTAAGCTCAAGAAATGTACGTAACAGGAAATGCAAGTCATTTGCATCAAAAACTGGTTGATTTTTACGATTGATTGTTCAACATTGTTAAATGGACTAGAACATAAAGTTTAATGACTTGACACCCTAAAGGCCTTAGGGTTTGGGTATCTTTTAAAGATCTAGGAATACCTCTAAGACCTGTTTTGTCCTCCACAAAAATCCACGTATTGAACAAGGTTTATACCGGCGTTTGCTTATGCCGTGAATACGGTGGAGTGCCGTTCGCGAAACGTGACAGGTAAGCCAGTGCGAACTTTCTCATAATTATGCCACGAAGATGGGTGTCCATACCGTTATTAAAGTGTTTAAAAATTCATATTTGTAGTTTGAAAATGTATATGATTTTTGTGTCGCCCTTCCGAAGAAATGGCGATACATAGGGATCACTTTGTCCATCCGTCCGTCCGTCCGTCGGTCCGTCACGAAAACTTAACGTTGGCTATAACTTTGCTATTTCTTTATATTTCTTCATCAAACTTTCAAATCATACTGCTTATGACAACACGGTCATGATGGTGCCAAATTCTTTTGATCAAGGTCACATTTAATGGAGTTATGCCCCTTTTTCGTCACGAAAACTTTACGTTGGCTATAACTTTGCCATTTCTTAATATTTCTTCATCAAACTTTCAAATCATACTGCTTATGACAACACGGTCATGATGATGCCAAATTATTTTGATCAAGGTCACATTTAATGGAGGTATGCCCCTTTTTCGTCACGAAAACTTAACGTTGGCTATAATTTTGCCATTTCTTAACATTTCTTCATCAAAATTTCGAAATATATTTCTTACAACAACACGGTCTTCATGATACCAAAATCTTTAGGTAAAGGTCACATGCCACAAAGTTATGCCCCTTTTCATACTTATATTTTGTCATGAAAACTTAATCTTGGCTATAACTTTGCCATTTCTCATTATTTCTTCATGAAACTCTCAAATTATATTGCTTATGACAACACACTCATGATGATGCCAAAATCTTTAGGTCAAGGTCATATTTGTTGCAGTTATGCCCCTTTTGTACTTGGATTTTGACATGAAAACTTAACATTGGCTATAACTTTGCCATTTCTCTATACTTCTTTATGAAACTTTCAAATCATATTGCTTATGACAACATGCTCATTATGATGCCAAATTCTTTAGGTCAAGGTCATATTTGTTGGAGTTATGCCCCTTTTTTGAACTTGGATTTTTACACGAAAACTTAATGTTGGCTATAACTTTGCCATTTCTCAATATTTCTTCATGAAACTTCCAAATTATGTTGCTCAAGACAACACACTCGTGATGATGAGATGTTGTTTCGGTCAAGATGGAGTTATTACCCTTTTTGAACTTGCATTTTTTCCGACATTGTACCAGAGGGCGACACAAGTGTTCAACTTAACACCCATCTAGTTTATAATTTTCACCATTTTGTATTCTTGAATGACTTAAAAATATTTACCCAGATTGTGTAGCGACAGCAACTAATAAACTGCAGTTGAAAAGATGGTTTGTATTTGTGTAACAACTGACAGAGCCTCCACGTTTAGGGGTTGGTGGGATAAATTCAACACTGTCCTGAAATTAAAGTTAGCTATCCCTGAATACCTTAATACAGGTATATAAGTTCAACATGTTCAATTGATGTTAGCTAAGATCTTGGTTCAAAATCAATGCCAAATGAAATTTTCTATGAATAATTTAAAATTCGTTGTTGGTATACAAACCTCAATTATAAATGTACAGCAACGTTGTTTTCCATGTACTATTTGAAACTTTGTTTTTCTCTGGTTAAAAAATCAATTGTTTTGGTAACGCTATCAGATATTTAAACAAACATTACAATATAGGATAGGAAAAATCCAGTCAATATAATAAACATCAAAACTAGTTTAACAGATTCTATTCCTAGTCAGTCCAGCTTAAAAAAATGTGTCCGATGTTGTTTTCAGTAACTAATGCGTTAGTCAGAAGGCACACAATAAAGGAAGGGAGTGAGTGGGACAATAAGCAAGCTCGGCTAGAAAACAATTCAAGGAGGAAAACTTAATTTCGTTTTTCTATATATGCCTTATAAAGAATATATAAAAAACGCATCTCCTCACATTATAATAAAAATAACACAGTTTATCTTTGACATAGCAGAGCAGTTTATCAGGCAGGTTACGGACTATTTTCGGGATGTAAATTAAACTAGGCAAGAAAAAATGATATACTAGTATCACTAAAAATAAATATTATAATTGGGTGTATGTTCATTATTAAGCGGCAGGGGTTATAAAATTGATCTTCGACTGTCTGCCCGTCAATGTTTCAACCGTACTGGCTAAGGTGAATGTCACAAGAAGTGGTCATAGGTTTGAGCCATTCGCATTGTATTTCGCATCTTCTCCTAATTTCTAAATCAATAGAATCCATATATTAAGTAATTTCACGAAACTTGTCTGTAATGTTCAACTTATTGAGACGATATGCAGAACATATGTTTCGACCGTGATGGCTCAAAGTGAAGGTCACATGTGATGGTCAAACTTTTAAACAATTTATTTTGTGTCCGCTCAGAAACTTCTTAACCTCTGGAATGAATTCCATAAAGATTTGAATGTTCACCTCATTTTGGCAATGAGCAGAACCAATGTTTTAACTATCCTGGCTCAGTTCAAGGTCACAGATGTAGGGCAAAGGTTTTAGCGACACTGAGTAGCAAACCAAACAAGAGTACTAAGGTAAGAACACTGTAATATAATGTAATGTTATATCCCCTATTTAAAAAAAATGAACCTAATCATGATGGAGGACATGATACATTCTTAAGATGTAATGGGAAGGGCGAAGGAGGAAAGAGTCTTTGTTACAAACGCATTTTATTTTGGAATTTTACGTATTCTGTAGTTTTATAACTGTTACGTTCCTAAAATTGCATTAAAATATCAAATAAAAAATGAAACATGCATTACAGGAATAACCACATTAAGAATTACAGCCTTCCCACTCTGCTAAAAAGTAGACACAAAAACGAAACATGGGTCAACATAATAATCAATTTTAACCAAGCAATTTCTGAAAAAGAAGTGCCGTCTTGGAACGGTCAACAAAAGTTCTAATTGGTCATCAGTTGTATTTGTTTACAATGTATGCTAGTTTCGTTTCTTCCCTACGTCAAGAGAGGTTGTGGAAAGAACTGATTTGTCTTAAAATCAATTCTCTAATGTCTTTTAAATCTTTATTGATTGTTTTCTTAAATGAATTCAATACCATTTACTTACACCGCAGGGTCAAAATTAGAACAGTCTTTAATTGAAAGGGGGGTAATTTTAAAATTTGATATTTTGAAGATGATTTTTTTAAAACAAATTTGCTGTTGATAAATAAGTATATGTTTTTCCTACTACTGAGGGGTCATGTTAAAAAAAAACAAGAAATTTTGAGCAAATTTCTGTTTGCTTGATCTTTTTATGCAAGAAATGCATTTTTAGCAAAATTAAGGATAACTCTCACCAAACTGTTCCAAAGTCAATTATTACAAGATAACAGTTTAAGTTGAAGACTGTTGTTGGCATATAATCATGAATAAAGAGTGAATTCAATGTCTTTCTAATATTAAAATACGGACAAAAAGTGACCAATTAGAACTTTTTTTGAGTGTATATCAGGAATCGCCTCCCCACGAAGCGAAAAGAAGAGAACAAAAGAGATCATGTGTTAATAAGTATGTCATATTCAAATAAGACACCACAAACAATTAAAAATGAGAACCATTGGGTAACCGCCTTTAAACGGTCATTGGTAAAATTGTACATGTATGTATATTATTATTCCTTCCATTGCTTTTGCATGCTTCGCTTAGCTCTATCTGTAACATTTACTTTTTTACAATTATTGTAAACGTTTCTATTTGCCATATACAATGAACTTATAACATTAAAGATGAAAGGCAAAATATAGCCTTTTGAATAAATTAAATAGAACCAGATGCGGTTTCTTTAGACAGAAAAATAAACGCTTGAGTAACATTTACTTTACTTACGTGTACTTGTACAATTCGTTGAGCTATAAAAAGGTAAATAATATCAGTAAACAATATGTTGAACAATAAAAACTTCTCATTAATGTATATTGTGTTACATATAAGATTAACTGCAATCTGCGTTACATCACCAGCAGGTTAACATACTAGAAATGCGTTAGTGACAATATATGCCTTTATTTAAACAAGTATAAATGTTTTACAAGTTTTAAAATTAAATGTTAATCATGTGTTAATGATGTATTCTTTCCCTTGTTGTGTTAAAAACCAGTATTGCATACCAGTGTTCAATTTTTAACATACCCATTTCAGGGGGTCTAGCCACACATTTTAAATACCTCGCTTAAAGTACGGTATACACAATTTTGGCTCTACCCCTTGAATTTGGCCTACAAATACTTGTTTTAGACCGTTTTCGTGTATTTGTGATAATGAGCAATGATTAAAACAGACCTGTAGAGCAATCAGGACCAGAGTTGCCGAACGAACAAACACATCCACCTCCTGAGATGCAGACACCTTTTCTACTACATAATTTATTCACACATTCAACTGGATATGAAAAGGAAAGAACACAATTACTGTGTTAATAAGTTTGATAATATGCATCATTTACAATAGTGTTTTTAAGATACCGTTTTACCAGCTCATGTCAAAATAAAAAGGTGAAATATTCATATCAGGAATTGCCACATTCAGAAAAAACAGGCTCTACACACAGACAAGAAAAAGAACAGAGAGAGAGAGAGAGAGAGAGAGAGAGAGAGAGAGAGAGAGAGAGAGAGAGAGAGAAAATGGTTCAAAAAGACACCACAAACAATTAACAAAAAAAAGAAAATCATAAATGATAAAAGAGTACTTTAAGTATTTAATTCGCAATTTGATCCAACGATACTAGTTCTGACAAGTAAAGTTCGCCGGTTATTGTTTGCAATCAAGCAAAATGTATGGGAATCTGTTTATGCGTAGCTGCCCAAACTGGCTATTGACCTAGTGTTTTTTTTACCAAATGAAATGTTGTAAATAAACATCTAAAAAAAAACACCGAAAAAGTGTTCTCCATTGGTGGTTAAACACCGAGAAAGTTTTTCCATCGGTGGTTATTTCATCCTGAAAGAAATCTGGAGTCAGGGCGGGAAGGGGAAGTGAATATATTAATTACCGAAACATGTTTATATTATAGGAAAGTTTTTTACTGGCACTTAATTTAACGTCTTCCTTTTGGATCAAAGATATTTAGTACAAATAGTACAAGACACCATTTGATACAAAGCATCAAGTCGGCGCGAGAAATATTTTGGACCCAATCGGATGCAATCGGATGACACAAAAGACGATTTCACAAGCGAACTACAGCTAAATTTAGTTTCGATTGCGTTTGAAAGCACGGTCTACATAACTAAGATAACGTTTTTGTGCAACTTAGAAAGGTACGTCTTGAATGTAAGACATGATTTTTTAAAGTTTAATTTTGAACTGATGTAGCTTCGAGATGGGACATTTTAGGTTACAGAAAGAGAAGATGAAACACGAGGTAGCAGTTGTCATGAAATTGTAGACCATATGGGGTATCTTATTCTACACTAATTCAACGCTTATACAAGGCATCCTCCTATATACCAAGTGATATTACAGGGTATCAGCATAAATTTGTTTGAATCGCATTTTCTTAAAAACAAAAAAGTTGTTCCGTATCATAGTTGTATCAGGAGACAGGCATTTACAGGCGCTTAAACGGGATAGCAAATATTGCGGAAACAACATAGTTGTCAGAGAATAAACTACCAAAATTAGTCACCGTTTTCGCTTCAATTTTGAAAAGCCAATTAGGTAATTTATTTCTATCAATTAAAATGTCAAACGGACACGCTGGCAAAAAAGGAAGAAATCAATTGCTGGACCAACAATACTTTACTTGATCTAAATATACATGTCTATACCGAAAAGTATGTATACAAATTGGAAACAATAAAATACATATCTTTTCGTTGTTTTTTTTCTGGTCACCATCTTAAAAACTACCACGACGTTTCTAATTGGATTAAACGTGATCGAATTATATGTAATAAATTTCTGAATTGACTCGTGGGCGGAATATTAATCAAATATTGACCTGGGCGAAATATTTCACGCGCGAATTGGCTTAGGTACAAAATACGCCACAGCGCTGTAACGTCACAACGGATACAACCATTGTAAACAAAAATGGCGCCAAGTGGGAGAGACAGTAAAGAAAACAGCTGAGTGGAATAAATAAAGACGCTTCAAGCAGCAACCACTGTACAAAAAATGACAGTAACACGTTTCGAGAAACATCAAAAAGTGTCACCAATTTCCGCGATTGTACAATTCGCACATCTCAGTTGCAAATCTTTCACAATGGCAGAAGTTATAACACTGTAAGAGCAATAGTTGAAGACAAAACTGGCGAAACAATATAGACCTCGGACTTCGCCCTCGGTCAATATTGCTTCATCAGGTCGAAAAATCACCATTTGGACATTACTGAAATGCAATAATTGTATATTATAATAAATAATTATGCTATATATTTTGTTGCCAACTTCTGTGTCCGTGAATGATATTTCATACTTTACATTAACAGAAATTGTTCGGCTGGTAATGAACAACATACTACACAACTGATTTGTCTACTGAACTTTAAGCAACAGTTTTTTTATTTCAGACAAAATATGGACCATTCGGGGGAGTTTTTTGTCATGATGAAGCAATGCCAACTTATAGTTCGCGGTCGTTTAATATTGCATTAAATTGGTATTAAAGAGGTTTGAGATGAATAAAAAAAAAACATCACAACTATCGAACGAGCAGAAGACTGAAACCTGCACCACAGAGTGTTTTTTCCGTATTTCAAAACTATTTTATTTAGTGCAGGAACTGAGAGGTTGATATTTGGCTTTTATTTTAGCTGCATTAAAACGTATTACTGACGTCTACAAAGGTCACGCCAGCTTTTAGCATTCTAGTTGATCGGATTCTCTCTGCCTCAAATTGGCCAGGCATCTTTTCCTTATGAAAAATATTTTGTGATTTTGCTTTTAGAGTATTATTTTTGACCTGTCTAACCAGATATAGCATGCACAAACTACACATGAGAAACAAGATAATGTGGGATTGAAGGAGTTTAAGAAAAATCTTACATGACAATTTTTATATAGGTTTAGTGTGAAAAAAATCCATCATACTGATGCATGAAACTGTTAATTTTTAAATATGTACCTCCTAGCACTTCGAACTTACAGAGTATCAGGGTTTTTTTGCTGAGTATTTAACAGAATACATTATGTTCCCTTCATTGCAAATGTGTTCATAAACTTATGACATTTAAGCAAGGTTACCACTAATCACAGTCATTGGTAGTTTGTGTCAGAAGGAAACAACGAAAGCTTTCTTAAACGCTGCAATAACTTTTATCTAAGTTGAACTGCCAAGTTAAATGTTGTTATGAGTCAAGTTTGTTGATACTACGATTCCATGTTGAAAAATTAATGATAATCTTATTTGATCTGTGTATTTAGAACATTTGGTTAAGTGTATTATTTTCATACATTGCATTTATTTTGTAGCAAATATGTTCAAGGTTTCGAGTAACATAATACTACACAAAATAAGACACACTTTCAAAATTCTAAGCTAACCATTTAAATTTACGGTTCAGATCATCTGGAAAGTGGAATAATTCGCGATTTAATTAATACGGATTAAAAATGTTTTTTTCAGAGTCAGTCTTGTTTCTGCATATGGTACCAGCTAACAATCAGGTGTTAATAAGACGATATGACAAGTAGTTTGTTAAAAGTACGGATGTTTTTAAAGTTTTTGGCATCGATACTTTCAAAATTATCGGTACTATAATGTTTCAGCTTTTAATTCCCTATCGGACGAAAATGGAGCTGCGACCTACAATATGATCCCAATGAATCAATGTCAATATGAAAATCGAATGGGATTGCAAACGGACCCTTGAAGTAGACTATTGATAAATTAAAATCTCTCATGTGCTTAAAATATTCTAATACTAGCTCAGTTCGAGTGAATTTAGAGTTTTCCTTAGACATTAAGTCTAAACTATAGATCATTTACAAGAGCTTTATTGGTGCCGATATTACTCTGATTACTAATTATCACATGTCATGCTGAATTTTCTTCACACTCTACATTTTAAGCTGTCAGCTAAAAACAGATAATGTAAAATTTTATTATTCAGAGTGTTTTATCCTTATTGTTTATCAAAGATAGAAAATTCTAAAATTTAAGATGATTCTTACACGATCTCCATATACGTGTAATGAGATATATCTAAAGAAAGTTCACTAATATAGATAAATTCATTGTTGCAAACTCAAACATCAAAACAGAAAACTATTTGCAATGAACTAAACACGTTACAATTTGTCGGTTTAATTGTAAAGCCAACGCGTTGATCTGTTCAGGAAAGATATCTCAATACAAAGTCCTATAAAGAGTTTTACCGTGAGAGATAGTTGTTTTAAAAACATTATTTAGATAAAAAAAAGAAGCCATTGCAACATTACGCAACCAAACAAAAACATTCTTCAACAAAATATCTGAATAAAAAAATAATTACCCGGAGGACATGAAAGGCTTGTACTCGACGCAGTTGGACATGTATCTAAAAGAAAGTTTGGTATAACATAATTTTATATAGGAAAACATATATAAAGTTGGAATTGTGTTCACACAAATATAAATCAGGTATTCTCTTTCTAACTGACTATTCATGTGAAGAAGAAATTAATAAAAGCACGTTTCCTTTGCAATGGACAAACAATAACTTAATGCTCTTGTTAGTTTAATTTAATTAATTAAAATATGATAACTAAATAGGTATACTATGAACATAACAATCATTGTATTTAAAAATCTGTCTAGGATTTTTGTTTTATTGGAATTTAATACTCTTGGTCAGTGATGCCAAAGAAGCGGAGTTGTAGTTCCTAATAAAAGCGCTATTACATTAATTTAAACTACTGATCATGTGATCCATACATATTTACTACTGTCACTGTAGGTTCGTATTTTTTTCTTGTTGCGTATGTCAACCACATCACGAAACGATACGAACCTACACACTGCAAAATCTTATATTCCATATTTATTACGTTGAAATTTAATCTTGATGTAGGTACGCTGATCCTGAGACGTTACCGCGTTCATGAAGACTTATAGTGACACCATGTAACATGTTGCAATGATGACGTCATTTAAGCGCTAGTTGCATTTTAATTGGAGTATAACAATTTCGAAAGTGACCGTAAACTTTACTTCGACAATTATCAGATGAGTTGCAGTATATATTGAATGATTCTCGTAATAGTTAAAAATCTGAGCTAATTTTTGAAAGATGTAACCTGGACATACCGTCTGTACACCTTGCTCCGCTGTACCTTTCGTAGCATTCACACGATGAATTATTCACCAGGTCCTTGCAAATACCTCTTAAGCTGCATGTTTCCTTCTTGCAGTCGTTTTTATCTAGAAAAAAGTAATTTTGTGAGAATGAAGCAAATAACATGAGAGCCAAAACTACCCCAAGCGTGTGTGATTTGATATTTTATGTAAATTAGTCCAATAATTGCTGTCAATGGCTTATTAGAGGAACTAAAGACACAGAAACTGGTATTGCTCTAATGCCCAATCTTTGTCCTGTTAAGGTATCACTAACACTGGCGAATGAGTTATGAATAGTTTCAGTATATTGTCCATGAATTTCAGAATTCACATGCAAACGGTTTTTCTTTCGTTTTATTATGTGCTTGGAAATTAGAACATGAATTACACTAAAAGTAAGTACATTTGTCCACTAAAATCTAGGTGGCATTGTGTTTTTCCCAAAAATTCATTTTTGAAATTGTAGCAAATTTTCGCCAATGACAATGTTAGTGCTCCCTTAAAAGGGGTATTATTGTTGATACCGATAGTATTTTAACAAACTTGAAATTCCAAATACATCATGTAATTAAACAAACAATAAATTTCAAAGACATGTAACACTTGATGGGTTTAAGCGTCAAGACCTTGATCCATTGGTATAAAAGTAGTTTACAATAAAATAACGTCAGAGCGCGAGTTTCTTAAAAGACATCGGTAATTTTGGTTGACGGTCAGTGGAATGAGGGGAATAAGGAATGAAAAAGCAAGAAATATAAAAAAGCTGTTACTTTATTCACTTGTTGCAACTGAGGCCCGAACTTTTAAATCTGCATAAAATATGGACAGGACAATCAATTGTTTGTTTGGCTTCTTTTAACACAAATATTGACATTTAAACAGCAGTTATAATAAGCGGTATTGTTATTTGTTTATGAAATTTACTGTACGAAGGGAAATACTAACTTATTAATACCGTGTTTTAAGTAAATTAAGTACAGAGTCTTTCTCACGCATTGTAAATTGTACTTCTCACGGATGTTTAAAACCCACCTTTTAGAAACCGCCTCCTTTGTGTACCTGTATTTACTTGTGACCACATATGAAACATTTATTTATAACAGCATACAGTTATTTAACCTAACATAGCATTAGAAAAATGCAAGTTATCATGAATTGTATTACATTTTCGTTTGTTTAGTCTATATAATCCTTAATTTTTACTATAGTTGGACAGAAATACGGTATAATTTCGTGTGGAAAATAACGCCGCTTTGCGTTGTTTGCAAGGCTACTCTAAGACTTATAAAACTTTTCTACGCTGGGGTACCAATATGTGATGAGACGACATTAATGAAATTATTTTAAATTCTGATGTCAAAATACTGCTTAATCACCATAAGTTCCGAACGTTCCATGAAAATGAGCGACACACAAAGCTCTATCATGGATTTTTTTTTGACAGTGTTTAATGGATAATCTTATAAAAAAAATCACGAGCATGTTTGTAAAGGCCAACAGAATATAAAACTATGACGAAAATTGCAATAAACATATGGTTTTATAATGGACAATGAGCGTTATCTTCAATCAATGCAGAGGTTTTCTAAAGTCGAAAATGTCAGTTCCAGACAAGAAAATCAAGGAACTGCTTGAAAAGGACCGCTGTTTTACCATTTGTGAAATTAGCAACACATTTTTCTTCAGGTTAAGGACCTTGTAAGTATAATTCAAGAATTTAATACAAGTATCTTAAAAAAAGATTGGTAACAAAATGTTTAAAATCTATGCTGTACTGAACATGATACTAATTACGTCTCGATGACTTCTACTGAATAACCGACAGTGTTGTTTGAAAACACAATATTTTGAAACAATTCAGTTTGTCGGTCATTTGTGTAATACTTAAAAGTATTATAACTGCAATTGACTTTTTTGTGCTTGTGTCTGTGAATATTCACATGAAAACAATTATTTATTACTTGACTAGTAAGTTAGTTTATTTTTACATTTCACATTCTTCCTCTACGACGAAATCTTACACACCTAACGAACCGTAATTTCTGATGATACATAGTGTGACGTATTACTTTATAAATGGCGTGGCTACAGCAAAAGCTGTTAACAATTTATTGGACTGTGCACAATGTTTTGACGTGTATTGTCGGCTGCGAAAAGCGTGCCGTCATTCACGTTGTCGTCAACGTGGTTGCTCCAACAGACATTAAAAAACCCGCAATATAATGAATTTTACTCATAATATATGTCTTTATTTGAGTATTTAAGTTTGTAAATACAAGGACTGAATTTATATTGGATGCTTTTCTTTGAGGTTTGTAAGACAGTTGGATTGCTTAAAGTACGCGTGAAGCCCTTCAGGTTTTTTAAATAAAAACCACCAAATATCGATTTATTAATGTACACTAATTATGTTATAAGTTGTCTTTTTACACATTTTAAAACACTCCTAATTATAAAATAGATTTCATTTTAGTCATGAGTATTTCATTTGTTAACTGTTACAGATAATTACTAAAATCTATTACAATCTTCCCTTCAAAAGACTTATAATTTGATAATAACATTGAAAGCTATGCTCTTTATTGTACACCTTACCATGCATTTTGAGAAATGTCTAAACAAACATGGATGCCAAATTATAGAGTGTAGTCAATTTGAGAATGATGCTTTTGTACATTTCTGCTATTGTTAGTGAATAATATTCTAAGGCATTGCCTTATTATGGACTGTCTTCCCGTGGCAAAATATGAAGAATAGGAAGTTTGGACGCACACAGAAAGTCTGCTTCCAATGTAAGTAAAAACTACAAAACACTCATCATAATAAACGATATGTGGGACCATAAGTTTACAAGTCAGAAAACAAATGAACTTTTATGAAGTCATGATTTCACACACCCGACCATTTTCAGTTCTTTGATATAACCATAAGGCAGATCGAATCTGTCACTAATATTGTTTTGAGAATAATAAGGTGTCAAAATGAATTTTGCATTTCTTGCATTTTGCATAATTAAAGTTATTTTGTAAAAAAATTATATATTAATGATAACATCGGGCAACTGTTTAAAAAATGAATAGTTATTACAATTAAAATAAAATTTTCTATCTCGTAAATAGTGTTTCAACATAAAATACTTCCCGCTCAAATAAATAAAAAATAATGAATAACAATAAACTCACAATCTAATAAACTTAGAGATTTAGCAGTGGGGCCCGAATAACATCACTTTATTGAATACAGTAACAGTTGTTTTACAGTCACTCGTCTTGCTTTCTCTGCTTAATCCCCATATTTCATTGACCGTCAACCAAAACTACCGATATCTTTATGAATGTGTAGTTTGTTGGCCATAGAGATGAAGTAATTGTTAGTGAAAAAATAATAAAGCAAACTAACTTGTTTCGCAACGGCTGCCAGTAAAACCATCCAGGCATAAACAATAAGGGGGTCTTGGTGCTACATAATAACATCCCTTTGTATTTTCTAGAATACACGGACTGGGTTCAGTTTTGCAAAGATCGCTGTTTCCTAAAACAATATCAATAGCGCAATATATTTAATATATCTATTATCTTACTAAGTCATATTATGTACGGAACCCCTAAGGTACACAGCCCCTGAGGTGACATTTAGCATAATTTTTTCATTTTACATACTTTTTTTAATGATTCCTTATTTCATTTAAACGAAATGATATTTCGTTTAACGAAATATAAAGATTTGTTATTTCGTTTAAACGATATAATATTATATCGTTTGAACGAAATAATATTTCGTTTAAACGAAATATTATTTTGCCTAAACAAAATAATAGGATTCGTTATTTCGTATAAACGAAATATTAGGATTCGTTATTATTCGTTTAAACGAATTAATATTTCGTTTAAACGAAATAATAGGATTCGTTATTGCATTTAAACGAATTAATATTTCATTTTAACCAAATAACGAATCCTGTTATTTCGTTTAAACGAAATATTATTGTGTTTAAAAGAAATAACGAATCCTTAAAAAAGTATGGAAAATGAAAAAATTATTCTAAATTTCACCGTATATAATGTCACTGAAAATTGATTTCATCATCACTTATATTAGTTCGTTAGTATTATTGAAAATATTTAAGTATTGAATCAAATTGTTTTTTATCATAAGTATGGGAAACATTTGTGTTGTTTAAAGTGTGTGAAGCCCAATGCTTATTTTATACAATCCAAATGTTGTGTTGTTTTTTTCATACCCAGATACAATAAGCGATAAAATATTGATTCATATTTTCACTAAAAATATTCTAATTTTACTGAAATGTCAAAAATAATTTGTGATATACAGTACTGTGAACGTTTAATGTTACAAAATTTGCGTCTATCGTGCGTCCGTCTATCGCATATCGTGCGTCCGTCTAACGTGTATCGTGCGTCCGTTTAACGTGCATCGTGCGTCCGTATATCGTGTATCGTGCATAAAACGTTTTTAATTTTATCATGCAACGTGATTAAGTTACATGCTTATTCATATTAATGTGATTTAATTTCAACCATTCATATTATATTTTGAAAACATTTTCAAATTTTTAAAAATCTCGTCCACAAATTATATGAATTGGCAATATCGTGTATCGTTCGTTTATCGTGTATAGTGCGTCCGTCTATCGCGTATCGTGCGTTTCGTTTGTTACCTTAAACGTTCACAGTACTGTAACACCTGATCACTGGTATTTATAATTAACTTCTAGTAGATAATAAGAATTCGTCCAAGATGAAAAGCTGAAGTGAAAATATCTGTTCATATTCAAGATAATACTCTTATACACCACATACATGTATCTTTTTTTCTATATTCAGCTGCTTGGGTAGACAGTTTTTTATGGATGTGGCCATTCCTGATATTCACCTTTTTGATATATTATTTTAAATATCGAAACATCACGAAGAGCTCAAAGGGCAATTTTTTGTGTTAAATGAATACTCCTGTTAATGCAGAACACGGCGTTGTATCTAGGGTAAACCCGCAAGCTATTTTCTATAAATAGGACAATTTGACAACATGAACTTACAGAAATGGACCTGTTGTAATTAGGGTCTTGCTACACTCCTCCCCAGCACGGTCATTGATAAACAGATAATTATCAAAATCTCTAACGACAAAATGCCTTTCATCGAAACTGCACAAATGAGTGTTACTTAATTAATGTATCTTCATTTTGAATATGGCAAGACACGTTCGAACATAAAAGACAAATAGCGAGATCTAAAATATACCTAAACTTCTATTTACATAAATTCACAAGTACTTAACAACATAAAACATCATTTTAAATGCCCACATGTGTAATACGATACTGACAACAATTTGTTGTGTCCTCGTGATTTACATATGTAAACTTTATGAGATATTAGTAAAAGTATGTTTGACCTTTAATTTCCTTGTCGCTTCCTGGTCGCGTAAACGTATGACAATCATTTACTTACTTTTCTAACGTGTCTCAATAAACGATACGTGATGATGCAAAATAAATATACATTAGTAACATTCATTTGTGCAAACTTTCATTGAACAACATTTTACCGTAATTGAGATTTTGATAATTTTCTTTTTATCGATGAATGTGCTGGGGATGAGTGTAGTAAGCCCTTAATCGACTATGTACATGTAACTGTTAATCAGATTGCTCGAGATTTTTAAGACACGTTCGATATATAACTAAATAGCCGACTTACCGATTTCACAAAATTTCCCCTCAAAACCATTCAAACATTGGCATATAAAAGTCCCTCTATTTCTATCACTTCTGCATTCGGCTGAATTTACACAAGGTGCTGATAAACATGGATCTATATTAAAAAAACATAATTAAAGTCATACCGATAGTAAAGCAAGTCACGAAGACCATTAGCGGATATTCAACAATACAATTATTGACAATAAGATCTTGGGAAGGCGTAATGCTTTTTTTCTTCTGAGATACAGAATTTGTTCGGTAACAATATATTGTTGAAATTTATGTTCTTGAAAACAAAGACAATGAAGATTTAATAAATTTGTCAGCGGTTTGTTATAACTGGAAGTTTGAAAAAAAAGTTTCTCTATTTGCCAACCCGCTTCATTTGTTCACGTGAAGCTAAGATGAAGTATGCAATTATTGCATTTATTGCAGTCGAACATTTGAATACGAAATGTTTTACAGTACTGTTAACGTTTAAGGTTATCGTGTGTCCGTCTATCGTGTATCGTGCGCCCGTCTAACGTATATCATGCGTCCGTCCAACGTCTATCGTGCATCGTGCAACGTCTATCGCTTATGCTAAATTATATTTATAATTTGAGTTGAACCATTCATGATTTTATATTTTGATAGCATTTTATTTTTAGAAACCTCGTGAACAAATCACATAAAATCGGGAGTATGTATACAAACAAAATGATTCATTACATTTGTACTTCAGGAAAATTTAATAAATGTATTTCATATAAAATAATATGCATTAACCGTTTTCGCATTCTGGCAGAGTACGTATTATTGGACGGTGCTTTAATATTCGGACATCCAACCGTTTAAAAGCGTGTTCTTGATATTAATCCTTAATAAATTATCAAACGACGTTTGCCTTACCAACATTATCAAATGATTACTTCATTCCAGTAAGTATAATACAGACTTTTATCCACTGTATTTATCGTAAACATCATTTCCTCAAAAACGCTACGCTATCAGGATCAAACGGCGAGTGCTTTTATCACTAACCCTTTGAACCAATCAGAATGTCACCTGCACAATCGCCAAAGTGAAAGAAAAAAAATAGTACTTTAAACCATGGAAAGTGTTGACAGCCTGCGTAAGACATATTTTATATGCGTTTCGTAGAATGGCATTCATTTAAATGTCACAAATAGTAGAAATCTAATATAGTTTGAATACTTTCAAATGTCGCAGAAACTGAAACTCAGGATCATACATGCAAAATTTCACTGAACTTCGTCAACATGTAAAACAGAAAAAAAAACACACAAAAAACCGCAAAACGTATCCGAAATTACGTATTCTGCCGGGTTGGTTCATTTTTATCAGTTAACCGGATTTAAGGCATAAAACAAGAAGAAAATATTTATGGGGTGCATGTGTTGCACATTAACAAAGCTACCACAGATTTTCAAAGCGACTTGTGGAACACATTTCAATCGAGTCCTGACGCAAGAAACTACTTACCACATGAATTATAAAATGATTTCGAAAAAGTTTTGGTCAAAATGCATCCCCATGCATTTGGGAAAAATGCCAGAAAGTAATTACTTGGAGAATCCTTGACCGACTGGAAAACTATCCACTTGATGGTTCGTATATGTGAACTAACTACTATTATTTGTTCCAAAATTCATTCCAAAATGATAGTGTGTGACAATTTTTGATAATTAAGCATACTATTTTATTTTTTTATATTAACCTTTACTACATTTTGTATAAGAAAAAAAAATACGCATATCAATTTTATGAATTTTGCACATGAAATTTATACATGAACCATTTTCCCTTAATTACGGTTCATTTTGTATAACTTTAATGGTTTTAGGGAATAAAACATGCTGAAAACACTTAACGGCACCAATTTGCAATCGAATTGGAATTGGAATCGGATCGGTTGTAGATGACATTAGGATCGGAAGCAGACCGGGTCGGAATCGGAAAAATTGTCAATTTCAAAATTGTCAGTACATGTAATGTATAAGGTAATTGTTTGTTGATGCAAAATGATCCATGCACACGCCACTTTCATTTTTCTGTGTTTAAAATGCCAACACACGATACGATTGTTTTAAATTGAATTCGGACGAGTTCGGTCAAACAAATATGAAGCGAGAAACCGTGAGTATTTTGCCCGTTTAAAACACAAAAACGGGTATCATATTGCAGATTTTTTACGATTTGTGGTTTTTTGCCAACACCCCTTTATTTACAGATTTTGTGTATCGCTAGATATAATTATGGTTTTAAACACTTACATTGTAGTTGTCATAGAACAGAGCATGTATACGTCATTCCCTTTAATGTTAAAAATGCATTTTCGTTTACTTTTCTTAAGCATAAAAGATAACTAAAACCTTGTCAAAACGAGAGTCATTAGCTTTTCCATAGATCCTTAAATGTCTTATATCTAACCTAACGGTAGTATTTCCGCATTCAGGCACACTTCTTCACTTTGCAGTCTGAAAAAGAAATAAAGTCAAAGAAATAACTGTAAGAAAATAATTATGCATTTGACTGTTCTTCCTGTAAAGACAAGATCAGCGAATGTCATGATTAAATGTTTCATACTTGTCGTAATAGAATACACTGCTTCAAAATTAATTACACGAATACAAAAAGGTGAAATATGCATATAAGGAATTGCCACATTCAGCACAAACAGCCACCCACAAAGAGTGTGGCTGTTAAAAGAAATGCAAAACACATATAATATTATCGTGTTTTGTACTTGCAAACACGTTTTTTTTCAGGCCCCATAAGGGTAACCCCATTTATTCGTAATACACACATTATTACACATAACATATAGCATACACATAACACAGAAAATATACATTATGTATATATTCCTTAAACAACTCAATTTGTAAACAAAATACTATTCATATGCAAGTTAAGTCTAGTATAAACATGTAGTGCATCAGTCATTAAATTTTGTAACATGTATGCAAGCATATGATGGAATTACTTTGGCCGGAATTTATATTAAAAAAGAGAGAGTACTTTTATTTATTTATTTTCATGGGCACAAAGTACTTGTGGTTTTAGTTAATACGTTAAGATTTGTGGATTCTTAAAATCATGTGGTTTTTTTATTCCAATGTATGTATTAGCATAAAAACAGTAATATTATTGCTATTTTAGCAATTAGTTTATACTAGTAAGTTGATCTATCAATTAAATCCGCAAGAACCAGTGCTTCACAAAAAACAATAACAGTGGTTTTACAGTGGTAGCAATAATTCCCATAATACTGCAGTATCTAAGCTTAAGTAGGTTTTAAAAAATATATAATTGTGTATTTCATTGTTTTATTTAAAGGTTTGAGCAAAAAAGACTGAAGCTTTAAACTGGTATAATATTACTATCTGATATTTGAAATTTAAATTATATAACAAAGTGAAGTAATTTTTGTCACTTTTTATTAGTTACACTGCATATTTTGTGTATGTGAATTATTGCTTTGTTGGTTTATTCATAAGGACATAATTGAAAAGTATTTGATTTAAACATTGCAGAAGTTTTATCAATTATATATATATTGTTCAAAATATATCAATATATTTCCACAATACCAGGAATTCTGCTAGTTTGTTACATTTAACAGCAGCTTCTTTATTATAACTGTAATGCAATTTCAAACATTTCTTTAATCCTTCCATTGTTGGATTAATAAGCAGCTGTTTGCTTTTGTAAAGGTACAGTTTTGTGTATGTTAACAGCAAATTTTCTGATAAAAGATTATTGTTTTTAAATCCAAAGATAGCTACAATTTCATCTATTTCTTGTAATGATTCGAATCGGTTTTTCAAGCTTGTATATATTTGTTTTGATCTTATTTCCAAAAAAATATGCTCTATTGTTTCTAATTCATTTCTACAAAGGGTGCAAAAGGGATTGTCTTTGATTTTCATGTTATAAAGTAAATAATTGTTCCTATAATTCTATGTAAAATCCTTACTTGAAACCACTGAATGCTAGTATCAGCTGTAATTTTGAATGGCAGCTGATAATTAATTTTCCAATCTGAGGGTTCTATTTCTAAGTTTAATATCACTGACCATTTTTGTTGGCTTGTTGGATTTACACTTTTAATGTTGAAAGATTGATATATTGATTTACACCCTTTTTCTTCTTTTGTAATGTATCTCAGTGAAGATGGATAATTTGGTTTTTCAATATAACATTGCTTTAAGTTACTATTGTTTTGCTTTAAAAACAATTTAACTGCATTTAATATACCATGAAGTTCTAAACAATTTGTTTTAGTGTGTATTTATCATTTAGTTCTTTGATTGTATAAAATTCACCAACAGGGAAATGTATGAGGTCTGAAATGAAATGTACACCTACATCAAACCAATGTTTTAAAAATACACTTTTATTGCCTACTAGGATTCTGTGGTTTTCAAATAGTGGTGTATTACCTATGAATTGTTTGTCTTGGCTATTTGTCTTGATTTCAGTAAACTCTGAATAGGCTTTAAAAACATCTTTCCAAAACTCATTTTTAGACTTTTTGTCAACATAACTTTTACCACAGTTATAAAGTTTATTTGATTCTACTTTTTCTAATAGGATATTTGTGCAAACTCCTCCTTCAACAAATCTTCTTAACCAGGTTAATTTAAGTGCTTTTATGAATGCAGAAATGTTTATCATTTTTATACTTCCATCACAATAATCTTGTATTAAAACTTCATGTTTTATTTTAACTGTTCCTTCCCAAATGAAATCAAAAAAGATGTTATTTATGTCATTTATAATGTTATCTGGAGGAGTTGGTAACACTGTAAATATTTGATTGAAAATGGGAAGAGGTAGGCTTTTAATGACATTAATTTTTCCAATGGGTGTCAGTATTCTTCTTTTCCAAGAAGTAATCATTTTTCTTACTTTTATTAATTTTTCGGAGTAGTTTATATGTATCATTTTAGTAAGATCAACATGAAAATCTATTCCTAGCATTCTAAAAGTAGATTGATTCCAGGCAAGTTTCCATCTTGTTTTAATGCTGTCACTGCTGAATTTTTTTCTGCCAATCCATACAACTTTGGTCTTTTCAAAATTTACTTGTAATCCTGAGATAATTGCAAATTCAGATAATATGTTTAATGTCTCGTCTAATGATGTCTTTGTTCCGTCTAAAATTAATGTTGTATCGCCTGCAAACTGGGAAATTTTGTGTTCATAATTGTTTATGGTAATGCCTTTTATATTATTATTATTTCTTATTTTTACTGACAAAATCTCAGCACATAAAATAAAGATGTAGCTGGACAAGGGATCACCTTGTCTGCAACCGCGGCTTATTGGTATGAAATTTGACAGGAATCCACATTGTATTATTGCATATTTTGCATTTTGATAGAAGATTTGAAACCAGTTTTGTATAGAATGTCCAAAATTAAAAAAGTTGAATGTATTTTGGATAAAGGTCCAGGATAAGGAATCGAAAGCCTTTTCAAAAGCAATTAAAAGAAGGAGACCTTTTAGATTTTTTTCCTCAGTGTGTTGCATAATATCATATATTAACCTAGTATTTTCTCCAATGTATCTACCTGATATGAACCCAGTTTGTTCTTTACTTATAAGTTTGTCTAGTACACGTTTAATTCTATTTGCTATGCAGCCAGATCCAATCTTATATACAGTGTTCAAAAGAGTAATAGGTCTCCAATTTTTAAGAGAGTCTTTGGGTTTATTTTCTTTTGGAATGCAGGTTATTATACCTTGTGACTGAGTTTCTGAAAGAAATGCATGGTTAAGAGCTCTTACTACAAATACACCAAGTTTATTCCAAAATATTAAAAAGAAATTCTGCTCCAAAGCCAGAAGGACCAGGACTTTTATTATTTTTGGGTGACGTCAATCACCCAATGCTACAGTATATGTGAATTTCTAGATGGTACCTCGCTATCTATCTACTAAGTGCTACTGAACGCGGTACCAAAATGTGAAATTTGATCATTTTACCTCCAGAGAATTAGTGGCCTTCAATAACGTATACAGTATATGTAGGTTCACAGAGTTTATGAGACGGTAGACGGCGCAGCTCGATTGTTCTGAAATCTGAACTCACATTTTTGTGGAATTTTTGTGATAAAAATTCCAGATTAAGGTTTCAGAACAGTACAGGTTATCTTAGAAAAATGTTGTTAATAACGGACATTTATCTCTGTAATTGTTTTAAGTTTTGGGAACAGCAGCTTTCGCACAGATAAGAACTCACAAGTGGTGAACTGTATCATGTCATTATAAACTTGCTTAATTGCTTTTGCTATCTTGTATACCTTAGAGCTCTTGAGAAAATTATCATTTTATGAATGCATTTTTTGCAGAGGACATTGACATTAGACATACTTCAGTATTCTTAAAAAATGTTTTATTTGATTCTGAATTTGTTTAAAAAGGTAAAATCAAACTGAAGAAAAGGAGTGATTGTAGTATCTAGCTGTTAAACATAAGTCCCTGTGTTTGTTGTTGTTAATTGCCAGTTTATGGACCCTCCCGCCTCTGACCGAGGACATTATGGTGTGGTCCGTGTGTTTTATCATCATTGTATTATAAACTTTCTCTCATAGCTGTTGTATGAATCATTTTGATAGTAGACTTGGCTATAGCAGCATAGTTATAAAGCTTATGTAGGTAGTTGTTAGAACATGACATTTAGTGCATCCTTATGTTAACATGTGAGTCATACAAGGGTCTGTCTGATATCTCATGGGGTCTTTCAGTTATTTATTGTTAGTGTGGGGTGTCCTACGGTG
Organism: Corbicula japonica; assembly: GCA_038501625.1. Taxonomy (NCBI): domain Eukaryota; kingdom Metazoa; phylum Mollusca; class Bivalvia; order Venerida; family Cyrenidae; genus Corbicula; species Corbicula japonica. The sequence continues at coordinate 1,639,332 of JAZAYU010000109.1, read as the reverse complement.
GTGTGGGGTGTCCTGGGGTAATTAGTAACACCCTAAATTCAATACATGTATCGTTTAATCGGCAAATTATCGAATACAAAACCTGCTTAAATTATACAGTGATGTTTATCAATCGGTAAGTGGTTGTACCTTGTTTATTTTATAAAAAATTTAACATGCGCTGAAATAACCAGGTAATTTGGAGAAAAAAATGTCCGTTTCCCCGTCCAATCAAAACGTAATGTACGAAACGTGATATATTATTGAAGAATATTCCTTCGAAAGTTTCTTACTTTACAATATCTTGACAAATTTCAGTTAAAATAGAATATAATTTTCATAAAATTTATCGATTATTACAAATCTTGCGCATATTTATCGTATAAAATGTTCAAATTAATTCGTACTCGAAATTTTCGCCCCAACTTAGTCTTGGATATTAGCATCCGCCCGAATGCCCGTGGTAGATAAAAACTTGATAAAGCAAACGCTGGACACACAAACGTTTGCTCTGCCATCCAAACTCCTCAAATAGGAAACTCCACAAAATCTGTAGATGATGTGACATTATGACAATCACTCTAAAACGTCACCCATCAGCACTTTCAGTGCTTTGATTCATTTTATGTAAAACCTGACTTGCTTCTTTGTAAGTGACTAATCCTTCTAGTTTTACTTGTTCTGATATTGTAAGTTTAGGTGCAGTTATACCATTAGTAAAATCAGTAAAATTACTATTTGAAAATGTTTTCTTCTCTTTAAATAGGTTTGCATAGAATTTTTCACATTCTTTAAGTATTTCTACTTGGTTTGTAATAAGTTTTCCATCGTCTGATTGTAGGATATTTATTGTTTTGGAAGTATATGCATTCTTTTCTAGATTACAAAAGTAGTTACTAGGCTTTTCTCCTTCTAATATATCTTTGACCCTAGATCTTATCATAAAGCCTTCAAGTTTTTTATCCTGAATAGATTTAAGTTCTTCTCGGAGTCATTGCAGTTCTTCTAGTTTATCATCATTTAAGTCGCATTCAATCTTTTTTATCTGTTCTAAAACTTTTTTTTCTTTGTTCACACTATTCTTTTCTGAAAATGATGCATATGATATAGGTTTGCCTCTCAATTCCATAAGTAATGTATCAAGAAATAATTGATCATTTATTGTAAATTGTTTTTCTTCATTTGGTATAACATTTATTTTGTCTTTATTATAAATTGGTATAGCATATTGTCTCTTGACATCATCAATTTTACTATTAATTAAATTTAAATATGCCAGTTCTTAAAGGAGTGAGTTGTTGTGTTTCCAAAGACCTTTACCATGTTTAAAATCAGTAAACTTAATGTTAATACATATAGCAGAGTGATCAGATTGTAAACTTGGTATTATCTCACACTTTGTAATAAATTGCAAGAGATAACTAGATATTAAAAATATATCTAATCTTGCTTGTTGCAAAGGATTACATCTTCTCCATGTATATCTTCTCTAAGTTGGATTTAGTTCTCTAAAACAGTCACATACCGGTAGTTCATTTTGTGTCATGTAAGATAGTACTTTGTCTCTTGCTTTTTTATTATTTATTGCTTTATAGTTATAATAGTCCATACTTGGATCAATTACTAAATTAAAATCACCACAAGAGATCAAATTATCATTGCCAATTGAATCTACTATTTTGAAAACTTCATCATAAAATATTGGATTATCTAAATTTGATCCATATACATTAAGAAGAGTAACTCTTTTGTCTTCAATAGATAAATCTAATAATACATAGTTACCGTCAGTGTCAATTAATTGTTTTTCAATCTTATATTCCAGGTTTTTTGAAAATAATATTGCTGTTCCTCTGGAACTGGATGATCCAAAACTGCATATGCATTCCCCATCCCATTCTGAATATATTTGTGTATTCAAATCTTGAGTAAAATGTGTATCTTGAAGACAAAAAATATGACCTTCTATATTTTTTAAGTATTGAAATACTCTTATTCTTTTCTTTACTCCGTTTAAACCTCTACAATTTACGGACAGAATTTTAATATCCATGGCACTGTCGTGATCGAGCACCGGCACGGTCTTTTCGGGCACCGGTATTGTCATACAATATGGCGGACTGTTTACCATCTGAAAGGTATGTGTATAGATTTTACTTCACTGAATAGAACGCATACCATTTCCTAAGTTGTCAACTCATTGCATCATTTATGAAATCATGTATGAAACAAATGCACATGCTTTTGATAATGGAAAAGCTTTGATTGTTTCATAATTCGAGTCTAATTTGGCGATTTGAAAGAAAACAAATTTGAACCGAAAGATGTGATTTGTTTTGGGCAATACTTTTTATAGAACAACCGATCCGCAAAAGCTTCAACTGTAATGACTTCTTATTGTACCTTTCTTCAAAATCCATCTGACCCAATCCTTGAAAAAGGTTAGGATACTGTAAACTGGCTTACTTTCTGTTTTGACCATACACCGGTATGGTCAGCACGCACCGGTTCAAGTTTTCCGTCAAATTGTACAGATTGTTGAGAAAAAGGCACCGGTTCGGTCTCATTTTACATTTTGTATACGGTTCAGTCTCCATTATCTCTTCCTTAAAGATACCTCTATGGTACTACTTTTTTAAGTATAAATGTTTATTTTCTGAAACACAACAACAAAATTTAAGAGATAGGTATTTTAAGGATTGACTGTTATCGAACATTTTGGTTTATCTCGGATATGGTAGGATATTACTGTACACGAATTATACATTTAATTTCAGAGGATTTCATATGATGACATCTTCTTCAAAGTTCATCAGTGTCAATCCTACGACACCGTGCCAAACGTCATGATTTGCACGAGACGCACGACGACCTTATCAGAGATCTTTCCATTATATATACACACAGTTCGTATTCTTATTCAATAGAATCCGGATCAATTTTCTGTGTGTATTTATCTTTTCGTATTGTAAATTGAAAACATTTAAATAATCGGAGTTTACTTTTTTGATTGTCCGTGTTTCAATCTTCAGTGGAACGCATTATAAAAATCTACTTTTTTGGTAATCTTTGTCGCCCAATATGCTAAAATATTATAATGACGGAACTAGTATTCAACGATGTATTTGCAATCGTCCGAGTTAACATTTTAATAATTCAGTTCATAAAAATATTACTCATATTTACTTAAAAGTCTTGTTTCTTTTTTTCCAGAGATCACAACTTCCATACAGAAAACTGATATAAGATGAAAGTGAAAAAGTATGGACACGTCTTCAACAGGAAGATGAATGTATAGCTCAACTATGATTAGTAGTACTTATTATACTGCGGAAATAATCTCAAAATTAATTAAACTTTAGAATTCAAATATGTTTTATTTTTATATCGCCCGTTGCAAGAGGGAGGGATCGTCAAGTCCGTCTGTCCGTTCCGCCGTCAAGAAATCGTAATTTTGATTGGCTCTTTTTACCTTTTCAAATAATGCTGGCGGTGTATCTAAGGCAGATAAGTGTTCAGCTAATTACCGGTCTAGATGACACCTCGGCTACACAGAGCCATGGGTGATTGATTAGTAGTTTTTAGACAAATTATGGAGTGAACCGATGACAACGTATTTAACATCAATGTCAACAAAAGGTCACCTGTTTTCCACCAATCAACTGCTATTGTGGAAAGGTAATTTTTTTTAATTAAAAAAAAAACATATTGCCAACCTGTCTACAACAGATATCACCTACCAGCATCACATGAAATGTTTGTTTAAACGATTGAACTCTTTCCCATCACCGATGGCCGTTTACACAGAAACCAGAAATAAGATCACGCGTGAAAACCGATCAAAACAGCGAGTAAATTTAAAATAAAATGACCGATTGGGACCAAAAGTCTGTGTAACTGATAAAATATATCTCAAATTTTCAGTTAAACAGAGGAAAGAGATCTTTGTAAAGTCCACAAACACCACAAATGTGAAACTTTTAACTAGATAAGGGACAAAATACACGATGACTTAAATTGGTATATATTTCTTAAAACTGCAAAGCAACGCATTACATAGGAAAAGTAATGATTAGAAATTTTAATCAAACAATTGTTCATTTGTCGTCATATTAATGAAAGAATCGTTAGCAGTTGTTTATTATGTTCAAAATATCTTCCGATGATAATATCTTCTAACGCAAGACGCATTTAACACTTTACAGCAATGTTTTGTGAAGTAGTAAGAATTAATGTTTATTCGAGAAAAAAATCAAACTGTCCTCCTTGATTGAAAATATAATCCGGTGTGAGCTACATGTACACACATTTAATTTTTACAATTTATCAATTTATATTCTGCCTCGGCGCACATATCTTCGTGATTTATGGGATTTTCTCTCTGTTGTCTGTCTTCTCACTGGATCTTCTGGTTTGGTAATCTTTCCTAGCTTTCTTTTCCGCTTTCTTCTTGATCTGTTTCTATATCAAAGTTACTGTCTCTGGAAAACAAATAACTAGCAAGATTTTAAAATAAATAAAAGTAAACATTTTTATGATTTATAATCATTTAGATGTCAATTTAATTTAATTTTATTGACACTGATGAACTTTGAAGAAGATGTCATCATATGAAATCCTCTGAAATTAAATGTATAACTCGTGTACAGTAATATCCTACCATATCCGAGATAAACCAAAATGTTCGATAACAGTCAATCCTTAAAATACCTATCTCTTAAATTTTGTTGTTGTGTTTCAGAAAATAAACATTTATATTTTAAAAATGTAGTACCATAGAGGTATCTTTAAGGAAGAAATAATGGAGACTGAGCCGTATACAAAATGTAAAATGAGACCGAACCGGTGCCTTTTTTCTCAACAATCTGTACAATTTGACGGAAAACTTGAACCGGTGCGTGCTGACCATACCGGTGTATGGTCAAAACAGAAAGTAAGCCATTTTACAGTATCCTAACCTTTTTCAAGGATTGGTCAGATGGATTTTGAAGAAAAGTACAATAAGAAGTCATTACAGTTGAAGCTTTTGCGGATCGGTTGTTCTAAAAAAAGTATTGCCCAAAACAAATCACATCTCTCGGTTCAAATTTGTATTCTGTCAAATCGCCAAATTAGACTCGAATTATGAAACAATCAAAGCTTTTCCAATATCAAAAGCATGTGCATTTGTTACATATATAATTTCATAAATGATGCGATGAATTGACAACTTAGGAAATGGTATGCGTTCTATTCAGTGAAGTAAAATCTATACACATACCTTTCAGATGGTAAACAGTCCGCCATATTGTATGACAATACCGGTGCCCGAAAAGACCGTGCCGGTGCTCGATCACGACAGTGATCCATGGTATTTCCTCAAAATAAGTTTATACAAGAGCCTGTGAAGTAATTCATAATACAGGTAAGCAATAAAATGCAAGTGCATTGTATGATAGGATGCTACAACTACTAGTAAACACTTGTAAAAAACAACAACAAAAGTACTAAACAAACACTGAACAAAAAAACAAAAGAAAAGATGGTTAAACTGTAATACAGTAGAACAAACGAAAAAGGTGTGTAGACTGTAGTACAGTGTAAAAAGGGCTTTTGGAATATTAAGCTTTAAGTTTATACTATCTCGACATAATTCATTGTAGGATAGCATAACATTTAATAACGATCTGTAAGCACAACACAAAAATAAACTGTCTTATCAATATGTTCTGCTTTCCAAAAAGGAAATAGGAGAAAGCGAATTACATACATATGGTGTATTTAATTAAATGGAAGTAACCTTCACTGGTGTACGGCTTTGGTAAAAACACGACAGTTCGTCTATGAACGTCCAGCCATGTAGTGTTGAAGGTTAATCAGAGAAACTTTACAAAGACAAAAAATGTGCATATACATGTATATTCATTTGGTTGGATAATTTGTTATAAACCAAACTTGTGCATATAAGATCGCTCATAACATACTTAAATCCAGCCGTATAGCATTGAAGGATAATAAAGCAGACATTGCAAATACAAAAAGTGTGTGTATATATAGCTACATGGTTTGATTTTATGTTTAGAACCAAACTTGGGTATTTAATAACGCTCCTAACATACTAACACGAGTTACTCTAAGGTGTGAAAGTTTATATTAAAATCTGACTATTGAGTATTTCTCACTGGTCCCTTTCACTTCTCAAAGAGGTATCCATGACAGATTTTTTCTCAGGCCATGGTAATTCAAGCCAATAATTATACTCCTTGAATAGTATTTGTCTCGTGATTGGCTCTATTTCAGGATTAAGTTCATCTTTGAAGGCGGCAAATATTTTTCCTTCATAGAACCAACACTTTTCTACACGTTTCTTTTCTTTGAGACGCAAAGAAGCCAGTACCTCATTGTTAAGTTTATTCAAGTCATGATTGATGTATATTCCGGTGTCTTTCAACTTCTTTGTTTGACTCATAATATTTATTTTTGTCTGCTTTCGTACAAATTGCACAATAACTGGTCTGTTTTTACCGGGTTTAAATTTTCCGAGTCTGTGGGCTATCCCAACGTCTGTCTCTTTTATATCTATGCCCATTTTATCTTTCAACAGTTGTAAAGTTTTCTTGGTGCAGTTTTCAGATGATTCTTTCGCTTCGTCTTCTGGAACGCCTTGAACTCGAACGTTATTTTTTCTGCTATATTGTTCTTGTTCATTTGCAATCATTTTTGATGACAAAATCTCTTGGTCAAATTTATTTTTAAGATCTTGATTTTCATCTTTGAGCTTGTTAATTTCAGATTGTTTTGATTCTAGCTGTTTCTTAAGCTTGTCTGTTTCTGAATTTTTGTCGAAAATTTCGCTTTCTAGAACTTCCACTCTTCTGGTAATGGAGCTCAGTATTTGGTCTTTCATGTCTATTAGCGTATTTTTGATGATTTCTCTTATGAAAGAACTGTCACTCTTGGTGAGGACATCTGATAATTTACGGCTGATTTCATCGAGTTTTCTCTCAACTGAATTGCTGTCCGAGTTACCTTTTTCTGCCATTTTTTCGACAAAAGTATCAAGTGTTTTCTGTTTTTTACTATCCTGCTTGCTTTTTTCTTTTTCTTACTTTCAGTTTTATCTGAATCTTTAAATACACTGTTATCTTATAAGCTGGAATTGGCCTCACTTTCACTCGCAGTAGAAGATAGCGTTCTTTTATTTTTTGCGCTCATGCTTAAGCAACTACTTCATTACGCCATTCGCCTCCTGGAGTGCTCATTATTTGAGTCAATAATCACAGTAATCTTAGTGTAGGAGGTTTTGATCCGAGAATTTGTATTTAAATACAATAGCTATTGTTTGCTTTGCACGGGAAATGTTAATAGATTACCGTTGCACAATACAGTTGAACCGTTAAGAAGTCTTATTTATACGATCGAAATGCTCTGCATTAAACAATGATCAGGTTTCATCAGGTCTCGTCAATTTTTCACCAGCTGTTCATGATATTTATCAAGTGCCCAGGATGGCGGAACCTTTTGTTTATGGAAAATCTTAAAATTTTATATTATTCGATTCGTGAATAACATAATTGTTTATACCGTCTGAAAGATCATCATAAGTTCCACATTCTCACTATATTCATATTATTTTATCATTTCACTTTAAGCTTTAATTTCCAAAATAAGCTCCTCCGTGTTTACTACATGATTTCACTTGTTACGTGACCACACCTGATCAACAACTTTATTATTGTCTGATTGGTAATGAATTTTATATATTATTGTATATTATATACGGTATATTCATTGGTAATGAATTTTATATGGAATTATATATTATATACCGTATATTCATTGGTAATGCATTTTATATGTTATTATATATTATATACCGTATATTCATTGGTAATGAATTTTATATGTTATTATATTATATATATATAGTTGTGCATCCTTTATTACGTATGATCTGAAGCAATGAATTGACTCTATTGGGAAGTTGATATGACAGAATACAGACATTCAGACTGAAAAGTAAAAATAAATGTCTCTGTTCCAATCTTTCTTTCACGTCAGCGCATACTGTATTGATTAATTTAACATCAGTATTTATAATAGTTTTAAGGTAAACACAAACGTATGGAAAGTTCGTTATTACAAACAGTTTTAGTTTTATCAATTTTTACTTCTGGTTAGGGTATTGCGCCTTTTCCCATTGCTTTGCCATAGACAAAAATCTAAAATATAAAAATCTCTCAGACGGCACAGTGCAGTATCATCAAACTTTGCACAAACTTATGTTATGAATATATGTTTAATTTACATACGCTTAGAAAATTAGAACAGTAAAGAAAAATAGTTAGACCAATAAAAAGAACTAAATTTCTATTTGCAGTTTATCACAAAAATGAAGCAACACTAAACATCAATTTAAATGTCTTCATGAGTAATGAGTTATAGTTTGATTTTGACCCGTGAGCTGTGACCTTTCGGACAAGTCCACTTTTACTATACTTAATAGGTAAAGTGCGTCATTTTACAGAGTTACCGTTAAATCTCTTTACTTATACGACATCAAAACTGTTCAAAGCAGCAGACATTGAGTTACGTCTCGGACTATGGTGCAAATTATTGCATGTTCGAATCCAATAAAAGTAACATTTTATTTTTGTCTCGTTTCTTTTTTTTATAATTTTAATTTAGTTCATATGATATTATTTTTATAGTATTAAGCTGTTTTATCTTTAAATTTTGCAACCCACTTTTAATTTTGTTCACATTCATTCCATTTTTAACAATATATTTTTGTTGTGCAGCTTTCCCTGACCCCATACACCTCCGTACCAAATGAACGTTGACAATTGTGAATCCTGGCGTTCTGTAAACACTTGTTGTTACATTCCTTTTCTTTAATAATTTACATAATTCAAAACCACGGTGTACACTGTTTTGCATCGACCAAATAATGTGTTTTGAGTAAGCATCAACTCGCTTGATGAAAGCTTACTCGAAATTTGTACGGTTTAATGTCATTTTTGTCGGTGTCTAGATGAATAAATTGAATACAAATATTACAAACAGAAAAAATGAAATCTTCCCTCATGTGATTCGAACACACAGCCCTTAGGTCATATAACAAGAAATCAGAAGCGTTACTGTCACGGCCATGAAACCTTTCGTCACAGAGCAGTACAATTTCAACATAATGAGCTATGATGGGAATACCTTATATCCCTATTTTGAGGAATATTCCAAAAATCTATAAATAAAAAAGTACATTCACGACTCAATGCGTAAAATCGGACTTTACTGACAACGATACCTAAGGTCCTTTGGTCTAACAAATGTATATAATGGGAGTTATTTGAAAAAGTGTTTTTGACCTTCAATTTTCTGGCCGCGAAAATAGATGACATAAAAATGAAAATGTTGATCTCTCTCTTCACAATTGAACGTTCTTTTCAAGAACCTTAGATAATGTTTTCAGTATCATTTCACGCATGTTGGCATTTAAATTGTTGTTTTGTGTTGCTTCCTTTTTGTGATAAATTGCGAATAGAATTTTTCTCTACTGCTCTAACATTTCTTAACATATGAAAAATAATAATATACTTATTGCATTTATTTATGTCACGGTTTCTGCATTTATTGATATAGCCTTTCTATGTTCATTATTTAACTATCTGAAAAGTATATAATTATTAATTCTTACCCGTTTATATCCGTTGCCATCAAACAAATCTTTGGTCTTCCGACATCTGAATGACTAAACGACAACATTGCTGTGAACACTTTTTCGCCATTACGGTTTTCCGTGTCTACTTGTCCGACTGTGGCAATATCCGCAAAGCTTTGGGTGACGCTTATAGACTTCAGAGGACTAAAAAAGATGCAAGATCATGCACTCATGCGCAAAAGATAAACGTAGATTATTAAATGTATTGTGTTTTGCCTTTTGGTTAAAAAAACAACCGTTTTACTTAATTTTAACTTCTCTGCATAGTCTGTAAGTGTAATAAATAATAATTTTACAAGTGAATACAAATTTAGAGCATTGAAAACCTATAATCACATTTATTACGACACGTTTAAAGCTACAGCCACGTATGTCTCATTTAAGCAACACCTGTGGGATTAAGTAGTTGATAATTTGTAAAATGTGACGGTGAATATAATTTCCATGCGTTTTACTCACATGTGGTTTAGGAATCAGATATATCTCATAAAATATCTTTAGTGTGTGATGCCAAGATGGAGTTTACTGTTATAAGCATGGAAAATATGTAACAGATGAAAAGGAAACGTTGAAGACCTTCGAAACCGACAAATACGAAAATATTGCAGTCTCGGTTTGATTGACTCGTTCATGGGCAGTAATGGAAACGCCTACCACCGGTTTGAGCGCAACTCAATATTTACACCAATGTAAAACAGTACACTGTTTGTATACATTGTATAGTGTTTACAGCCTAAATTAAATAGGCTGCATCTTTCCTTTTAATGAATAGACAGTATTTTATTTCACTTTAAATACATTTCATAAAGTTGTTCAAAACACGTTCATTTTCATACATAACTAATGATGAAACATTAAGTTGAACATACTTTGAAGAGTGAACATACAACGGTATGAGACAGGTTGCTACCAACTCACAATTCACATACTCATCAGGTGACGGGATGTCGACAAAATATGGTCGCCCCTAAAATAGAGAACATCTAGCAATACGACAGTTTCACTTTGGTATACAAAATTTGAAAATCAAACTTGTAAAAAAGGATTACAAAATAAGATGTCTGGCTGACATATATATCCACTTTGGTATTCATAATGTATTGCAACTTCAGCCTTGAAAAGGAAAATCTTCGCTAACAGTTCTCGAACGACGTATACCCAGCTGTTCATATCTCTGTATCAATTATTTTATTGTACTAGTATGACATATGTGGATTTCCTATAGTGTAATTTAGTAACTGTGTCGTATAACTTTGCCAATTTTATTCAACGGCATTCAAAAATGGTAATAACAAGACTGATTGAATGTTTCTGTTTTTTAACTATTCATAACTTTTTAACTATTTGTACGGAAGAGAAATTCAACGGTCTGTCATAGTGTCGTGTTTCAATCCCATAGATAATATTTTGCTAAATACCGTGTTAAGGATCATGGTATTGTATTCATATCGAACTACAATGAAAAGTATTAATTGACTGATTACTTTATAAAAAGTAAAAACCATCAAAACTTTTCCAATGATAAGATTTTAAAGAAGCTTTCTATACCCAACAAACAACGTTCTGCACACAAGTGTTCTTTTGCGTTAATTTTATAATGTAGCAAATAACTGGTATAAATTCTTACATGTATATCAAGATGAATTGTTTGCGAAGTTGAAGACAAAAACAAGATTTAAATTGGTTGATAAATAAGCGAGAAATGTCATTTTGAGTATGATAGGGGTCAACAGTCGAAAGTTGCAAAATTTGCCGTATCAGGGTAGAGGTGTCAAATCTATGAAATCACTCAACAGGTTACCAGTGTCTGTTTTAAACAATTATGAGCATGCACTGTGATGCTAGTAACAGTTGGTAATCAAAATTTGATACCAAGCCATTTCCAGAATTACGCTCAAACTTAAGTTTTTATTAATTAAAGTATCACATTGTCTCACTCATTGACCTAAAGGTATGACAAAACAGTTTAGTAATGATTCGAACAGTTTCCATTCTCTATTAATGAATCAAAGCATCGAGTTTATAAAGTGTATAAAAGCAACCATCCAATGCAATCAACACCTAATCTTATTTGAGAAAAACACATCTGCATTGTTTTTCAAATTAATTTATTTCTCATGGTCAACAAGGAATGTTTTCGTTAATTTGACCGTCATGGCAAATGTCGGACCAAACAGGCAACATATGCGTCTTTCTAAACAAGACAGAACACGTGAAGTTGGTCAAGCTAGTTGATCTACACGGTTCTATTGTTCACGAATGGAACCTAATTCCACAATTGAAATCGTTAAATTCGTGCGAAGCCGCTCGAAAGAATGCCGGATTCATCGTGGTGAATTTACTCAGTATAAGTCTAGCGATTTTTGCAACTTTTGTGTAGTAACCCCTAGTGGCTTTAACACTGAATTGCTTATAAAGTAGTGATTGGATTTTATTTCTGACTTTTTTACATTTTTTTCAGTGAATTGCTGTTTTATTTGGTATGTATCATTTTGTTGTGTATGGTGAAATTAAAAACCAAGATATTTTATGAAATGTCCAAGTGTTCAGAACTTTTTTGCCTAGTATATTTACAAATGTGTCACTCTGTTGGAGTCATTGTTGCTAGCTGTTCAAGATGTAGGTAGATGATTTGTGCATTGTTTCCGGTGTCCAGGCAGTTTATGAATGTTATTTTAATGTTCCAAATTGCAGTATGTATATTTAACTGTGTACAAAGAAGACGCAAATAAATAAAAAATTACATGTCAACGAACGACGAAATACTGTTTAGGGAACAGATATTATCTAAATATATCATATATATGGTGTATACTTACCCCTACTTGTACATACGAATGATTAAAAACGTCAGCTGAAAGTAAAGAGTTTACGTCATACGCTTGAATATAAACAAATATTAACATGTATGACTGCTTACTATATTTAATCAGGAATTAACTTATACTTGTATCAGCTTTTTCATAATAAATATTTGAAATGCAATATTATATTAATATTTTTTCTCAAAATATATTAATGCAAATTCATAAAATCTTCCAACAGGGAAGTCATCTATAACACTTTATATATAACGTTCACACTATTTAAGGGCTTACCACACTCCTCCCAATCCTGTTCATAGATAAAGAGAAAATTGTCAAAATCTCAATAACGGAAACATGCCGTTAAAGGAAACTTTGCACAAATGTATGTTATTAATGTATGTTTATTTTGCAGATGGTTAGACACGTTCGAACAGTAAAGAAAAATAGCGAGATCTAAAAAGTCCCTCAACTTCTATTTACATAAATTCACAAAAATTAAACAACACAATTCATCATTTTGAATGCCCACATAAGTAATATGATACTGACAACAATCTATTGTGTCCTCGTGACTTACATATGTAAACTTCACGAAATAATAGTAAAAGTATGTTTGACCTTCAATTTTCTGGTCGCTTCCTGGTGGTGTAAACGGATGACAATCACTGATTTCTCTTTTAGTAGTTGAAGGTTTTTTAAAAAGTACACAACATTTTCTTGTCAGTAACATTTCACTCACGTGGGAATTTAAAATTATGTATTGTATCGCTTCATTTTTGTGAATTTATGTAAATAGAATTTTAAGGAATGTTAAGGTCTAGATTGTTTTCTTTACTATTCTAACGTGTCTTACTGTATGCAAAATCAAGATACATAAGTAATATTCATTTGTGCAAAGTTTCATTGAACGGCATTTTTCCATTATTGAGATTTTGATAATTTTCTTTTTATTGATGAACAGGATTGGGAGGAGTGTGGCAAGCCCTTAATTTCAAATTTTCGGCAACGCGTACTTTATCAAACGAATACAGAATTGTTCGATAGCTTAGGTTATTTTCATATTAAATGTCGTTAATGTTATTTATTAACTATGGGTGTAACGTAGGCTGTCTAACACTTTAGAATCTGTATTTTTGATAAAGAACAAGTGTCCGAAAGTTTGAAATAAGAGAGTGTAAATTTTAGTGAGATACAAAAATGTATTTCAGAAATAACCACATTCGAACAATGTTTCTCACTATATTGCGTCTGAGTCTGTAGCTTCTATCTAGCTGTGGCACGTGACGACTCTAAACATATAACCCGTTCAAATAAGTGTAGTTATGAGTGCAAACAGTCAACAATATAGCTCCGAATGATACACGAAAAGTAATTATAATTTTATCGCGTGGTTTGTTCTTGTATAAAATGTGTGTTGGCAGATGGCTATGTAGCTCTCTCAAACGTGTTATGTGATATTGACGAAGATAATCTGGAAAAAGATGTGCCATGATGAATATATTTATCTCGGTAAAAGAGATGAACATGGAACTTTGAAAAACACCAAAAAACGACAATTCTGACAACATAACAGACTCAGTTTAATTGAGCTTGATCATAGACATTAATAGAAATGCATATTACTGCCCAAGTCGCCTAGCCCCGGGTTGAGCGCAACTTAATGTTTACACTAATTAACAGTACAATTTAGATCCATCCAAAATGATAGTGTGCATACGGCGGTGAAATTGGAACCTCTGATGTGGTATTTTTAGATTGAACTTTTCGAAGTTCAGCGGGGTATGATCTCTAGATAAAATTATGGGTTACACCTAAACGAGAAAACAATGGGCGGACCTAAAATAAAAGCTAAATTTTTGATAGTGATCTGACAAAAAAAAATCCTGCAAATCGCAGACAACGCAAAAGGCAAAATTTTAAAAGCAGGAAGTATATTCTAGGGATGATTGAACAATATCTGAAACTATATTGGTTTGGTTACTGAAACCTCTTATCTTAAAACTTGTCGAAATATTGAAACAAAACAAATTTTAGAGGTACTGTAAACATAGTACATAAATATCTTGCTCAACGATCTTCAAATGACATAAGTGATAACAGCACTGATTACACTCAACCAAAGTTCTAATGGGTCATCAATTGTATACATTTGCATTGTATGCTAGTTTCGTTTCTTCCCTACGTCAAGAGAGGTTGTGGAAAGAACTGTTTTGTCTTGAAAGCAATTATCTAATGTCTTTTTGAATTATCTTTATTGATTGTTTTCTTAAATGAATCCAATACCATTTCATACACAGCAGGGTCAAAATAAGAACAGTCTTTAATTGAAAGGGGGTAATTTTAAAATTGGATACTTTAAAGGGGAATTATTTAAACAAATGTGTTGTCGATTAATAAGGTTTAATGTTTTTCCTAGTAATGAAGCGTTCTATTAAAACAAAGCAAGAAATTAAGAGCAAAATTCTGTTTGCTATACCTTTTTATGCAAGAAATGCACTTGAAGCAAAATTAAGGATAACTCTCGCCAAACTGTTCCAAAATCAATTATTGCAGGATTAAAGCTTAAGTTGAAGACTGTTGTTGACTGTTAATTGACCAATTAGAACTTTGCGTGAGTGTATAATTATGTTAAGTGAGATCTTTTTTTACAGTTAACGATAATAGTGTCAATAAGCCTAGATGTTACTTAGGCTGTCTAACAATATTGTATTCTTATAAAGTGCAAGAGTCCGAAAGTTTGAAATTAAAGAGTGGAATATTTATAATGTGGGATAAATTAATGTAGTGTACAGCTGCTCAACATGGACAAAATGACTATGATTATGGGAGACTTTGATTGTCACAGACGTGCCAAACAGCAACTCAAACAGAAAATTATTCAGCAGCTTCAGCTGTTCATCGAAGCATCCCTTTTTGAACGTTACTGAATATCTGATTGACGAGTTAAAGGGGCGCGTGAGCAACGAGAGTTGCCACCGCGGAACAGTCCATCCCTTATTAGAGCGAGCCCTGATACATGAATGTATTACTATTTCACATAGATTTTTATAGAACAATACGTTGTGTATACATCCAATTTGTTCAACTTGTGTTTCATTATGTTTGTAAACATTGTACTTACGTCGCACTTCAAGCTTGAAACATCTATCTGCATCAACTCTGCATAAAGAAGTAGTTTGTTAGTTACTAATATTTTTTTTGGTTATATTTGCCATCGAAAAGGATAGAAAAACAGCCAACATTTTTTTCAAAACGTATCAATGAATTGGATACTAATTGTTTTTTTTTAGATATAATGAAGTATGCACAGTTATCACTTTAAGGTAATCAGCTAAAATAGTGAAACAATGTTTCGTAGAAAAAAATGGCATAGATCACCCTGTGTTGTCGAGGACCCGTATGCAGCAAAAATGAACGCCGATGTCTGTTTTTTCGGGAGTCCATGAAACGGTCACATGCTTCCTTCCTTCATCTGCATCTGTATGCATTGTTGAGTGATTTAATACTTCGTCGTTTAGACCGAAAACAACAAACTCATCTATTGTGCTGTAATTACACCAAATGCCTCAATAATAGCAATAATTATTTATAAGTGTTAACTTAAAACACACAAAAATGTTGTTTTAATTTAAAGCCAATATGCGAATTATATATTATTAATATAATTAACCAAATTAAGAGTGTCACTGTTAAATATCCTAAGATATTATCTGTTTTTATCAGTGCAAGATAAAAATATATTTCACCGAGCGAGCAAGCGAAGCAACGAGTTCACAGATACATACTTCCGACTACAGCGTGCAATACATTTTTATCTCACGAGTAAAAACAACGTGTATATTTTTTTTTGATGCTTTCAGTGAACAATTTGTGTGATTAGGACAGAATACTGCAAAAAATGGCGGCAAAATATGAAGTCATACAGCAAAACTTGAACCTGTGATCTGTGATCTTAACGTTTTCATTCGAAATAGTATGTGCGTATATGTACCAACGTGCAAAAAGTAAAAGTAAACATAATATTCCACTCTTTAAAAAATGAAATATTACTTTTATTTCACCGGAAAAAAAAACATATTCCAATGGGAAACAATAAATAAATACATTTTCTTGAAGAACAAAATGAATGTAAAGAACAACAAAAAGATATATTTTATTTTCTACGGGTTTACACGTAATCAGCTAATGTATTAAAATACAACGTACGTTTTTGGTGCAGGCAACGCGTACACTGTAGTCTCCCATCGAGAGTTTGCGTATACAATAAACAGGTGATTATCTTCGGTCGTAGGTTGGATAAATGCTGGTGGTTTTAGGTTTTCCAAGACGTTAACCGTAAACTGAAATTACTCAGAGTTTCATTGTCTTTGTTGTTTTGATACGACAAATGCTCGCTGTTTGTAAACAACACTGATCAAGGTCATCTGTTTGTATTATTGATGGAAATTCATATTTGCTTTCGTACTTTGCCGTTTTGTTACTGTGTAGACAGTCTGTGTTGATTTACATGTTATGCATTTTATTTTATTTTATGTTATGCACCAGTTACCTCATTCGTTAACAGTGAATGTTACATTGAAAATAATATTACGCCACAATAACGAGTGCAAAGTAATTGCTCCATTACAATATAAATTAGTTTCTATATCTTTCTTTATAAGTCTTTAAAATATGGTCAATGTTTCCTGTAATTTAAAAACATCATGTTTTGTTGTACATATAATAGATGTTTTAATGCGTCGTGCTTTAACATTAGCAAAATTGTTTACCACTACATTTCACAGATTTCATATATTTCTGTTTAAATGTAACTGTTTTTCCTCAATATTTAAATAATTAATACATACCAAACCTGGTTAAACAACTAACATATAAAAAGTATACTACCTGCACTGATGTTTGACAGAGGGCAAACTTCACCGGATGATTGTCTGATCCATAGTGTATATTAGTTTTAGTAAAGTCTTCGACAATTACTGGTATCCCGATTCGATCCCCATTTACATAACCGACTTTTGTTGAAGCATTGATAAGAACAGTGCAGTTCTAAAGTAAATGAAATATACCAGACGCATCATTTAATGTAATGATGTTACAAGCTAAAGAAAAAGGCTCGGCTTGATGCAGTATATTAAAATCTTAAATTGTCGTGATATTTAATGTGTTTGATTTTTGTTAAGATTTTAATTTGTTTTGTTGTTTTACGTTTTGTTTTTTAAATAAATAACGGAATGCATTGATTGACAGTAATCTTTTAAAGTCACTGAAAACTAGCATATTACTTATCTGAAGACAAATGACAGTAGTGAACCAATATCCTACTGGACTTTTCCGCGCTGTTTGTGTCAAGGTTTTCCTCCATTGCGGGTTGGTACTTAGCTTATAAAATACTGCGAATTAATGCCTTATAAGATGGCGTAAATTCATATAATAACCGGTTTCCTACTTAACTTACAAACTGTATTAATATGTTTATGATTTTTATAAGATGTTGCGGCGCGTTCTAACCTATTACGTTTTACCTAGAAAGGACAATAATAAAATAACGCACACATGTTTTTGTGGTCTATAAAGGCAAATTTTAAGGTCATTAAAATTAATTGATTTTAAGACATGAAATACAAAAATGTACAAAACCTTGTCAGGAAAGTCACATGCAGAAGACAATGCCTTTAAATACAGTAAAACAAAGAGAAATAGAGATACAAAACGTTTTGAAACCACCACTCTAAAATATTTGTAACGTTGTAATAATCTTGATGAATAGGGTATAGGGGTGGTATGTACTGGGTATGTCTGTTGCATGGTTGGCCTTATTTGCATGGCTTTGGGGTTACCTATTTATCAAACTTCGATGGTTCACTCGAACATCACCCTTCTACTTATCAGGTTTGCTTCGGTCCATTACTAGAACGCTATAAAAGTATATTGTTCTTCATCTGAACACTCGCACTAACCATAACTGGAACAGTCGAACATCAGTCAAGATCGCGACAGTGAGGCTTCAATGTTTTACACGCCCGTTGATTAGAACAGCCAATAATCGATAATTATCAGAGACGTGAACAAAAAGGTGCGAAAAGATGCACACAGCCAAAAAAAACAGAGAAAAACAGAGCATGTGTTATAAAACTACGAATTTCAAAATAAACACAACAAACATTTAACGAAATTAAGACCAGAAAACGAAATAATTTGCCACTGGGTGTTAGACCGTGTTCTATAAGCACAAACCTCGCATTTGCCCCAACAGCTTCTCATCAGCAAGTAGACGATTCCAGGGATAAAATAAACATATCGAGCGCCTAGGTTCTTTTACAAGATCTTAATATAAACTCTTAAACCGCTGCCACCGTCATGCAAACAAAGAGGTAAGCATAACGATCGAATGTTGGTTTATTACCAGACATGCAGATTCATGAAGAATTTGATAGTGCCTTTTATTTTCTTTCGTAATTTAAAACTGCACCTGAATTCGTGAATTAAATCTGCGTATCGACCATAAATTTGCAAAAGAGTTTCCTTGATTTGTGATACCGATAACCATGTTTTGTAACGTAGTGCGTTCTTACAAAATCTCGGTGTGGAGTAACACGAACACTTGTCAAGTTCCAAAATTACTTTATATCTCTACTTTTAATAGATTTTCTATTTCTTAAACTAACTTTCTAAGACATAAACAGTTCTTTCTTATAATTATAAATTCTCTAAATAAATTTCTAAGTGTCCTAAATTTATCTTGTTCAAATGAGTAATTTAGCCACGAGGCTAACAAACCATCCTCCTAAAGGCCTTCCGTGACTCATTCTGGCCACCCGGCCGTTTTTTTCATATTCAAGATAAGTATCTGGTTTTTTATACCTTACACTAGACTGTTCGTGCAGACGTATTACTATTCGAGATGACAGTTCGACATGAAGAATATATAAAACTACATTAACAGTCATATAACGTCCTGCTTAATCATAACAAGAACGAGTTAAAGGTAAAATACAGATGAAGACATGACATTGACCTGTGACTAAAATACCTGTCAAGCTAACACAAATTATTTGATGCTATAAAGAAATAATATAAGTTACAAACAAAGCCCTGAAATAAATATTTTAAAATGTAAATTCATAACACCTACTATGTTGGTAAATTGTTATCATAATTCCCATATTACATTACAGTTTTTATTCTTTTTCTGTTATGCAAAGATAACGTTTATTAAAACAACTTTTCTAAGTATACACCTGGGTACTGGGGCATTACTGACTTCATTATTGACTTATTGCTTAAAACTTTCAATAAATCATGCAATAAATACTAACAGATTTATTAGAAAAACAGTATTCAAAATGACAGACAACTGACTGCTCACAATCTTTGAGAATACAGACACCCACCGAATACATATTCACAACATAAGTCAAAATGCATATGACCACCTTTCGATCATATATCCGCAAGACACATTGATCTCGTTAAGATAATGCAGTTCTGAATTACCTTTTGTTTGTTCATACGATACCCTGTAAGGGCATGTGTGAAGTTGGTGCATCCTAGAGCCTGGTTTAAACCGCAAGTGGCAAATTGTTTTGCCACTGACCTTTCAAAGGCGGGTTCTCATATCTTAAATTGTTTTATGTTTCTATTTTGAAATTGATCATTGTTTAACCATGGATAACAGTCACAATTTCGATCAAATATTCTTATAATCTTTTACTTCTGGAAATCTGGTCTTGGTAAGATCATTGAGTACCCGCCCTTTGGCTTTGCAATGCTATTAGCTTCTTTTTTATGTTTGTGTGCTTATGCATGCAACATTGTTGAGCCGATGGGTGGGTTGGAGTTATTTCACCAAGACAACTTGCACTTGTTTTGTGATACGAGAACCTGTTGGGGCAAGTGTGAGGTTGGTCCACCCTAGAACCTGGTTTAAACCCCTAGTGGCAATTGGTTTTGCAACTGATCGTTCCCCAGTAAGAATTGACATACTTATAACAAGCATGCTCTCTCTCTCTCTCTCTCTCTCTCTCTCTCTCTCTCTCTCTCTCTCTCTCTCCCTCTCTCTCTTCCTCTCTTCTTAAGTTATTCGCTATGTGGGAAGGCTGTGTTTTGTGAGTGTGGCGATTCCTGATATGTATATATTTCTTTTTATAAAATTTTAATATGAAAAAAAACGAAGGATCATATTGTATACTTAAAAAAAGTTGTTAAGTGTATATTAACATTGATATAACATAACTAATGTTCTTCACTACAACTAGCACTTACTTCATACACATAAACATTTGGCAGTATATGAGTAGATAGCAATCCTGCCTCAACAAACTGTGCGAGTCGACACTTGATGATGTCATCATCTTTGTCAGCTACTTGTATTTGTATATTTGTAACTTCATCCAGCTTTACTCTAAAACATTGCAAATACAAAGCAGTATACGAGATTGTAATGGATAAAATGAATAAATAAAATGTTAAAACCTTCTTATGAATAATTATTATTTCGCTAATTTCCCTAAGAGAAAATTTTGTATGATTAATTTCATAAAAGGACACCTCAATTAAAATATGAAAGATAATTTAAGGGGTTAGCATAGTGTTCGGTCATTTGCAGAACACATTTGCCACCTGGGTTTGCACGAACATAACACCATCCCCTCATATTTCTTAATAATTAACATATACAAGTTTAATTCGTGAATTTACTCTTATAGGTACTTTTTCGACAATATTGCATGCAACTGTAACTGTTGTACAGATATGCCTATGTAACACGTTCACTTTAATAAAGATTTGTCTTTATTAAATCCTTTACATTGTTACGAGATCTACTTAGGTCTCTCTGATATGTAGAAAAACTAACACTTTGTGAAATGTTGCATATAATTAATGGAAATGTGTAATATTGAAATAACAATAAAAACAGTATGACAAAGACATTACAAACAATTCGCGAAAAAGAGAACCTTTGAGGTTTCCTAATTGGAACAAATTTGCTACTAGATGTTTTAATCAGTTTGTAGGGTGCATCAATCTCACATTTGACCAACAGGTTCTCATATGAACAAAAAAGTACAAGTTGTCAGGGTTAAATAACTCCAACTCACACATCAGCTCAACTGTGGGTATCGGTGTTAAACTTGCAGAAGTTTTTCCACAACTATATATTTCAAGTAGGTAGACTCATGTCTCTAACAATGATGCACAAAAAGGTATATTGTTCCTTAAATCATAAATTAGCTACTTTTTAGAAACGCTTATATCTCGGAATAGATATTTTATGTATCCAGTAAAAGCTTACTATAAAAATATATATGGGTCATTATTTATCCAGAAATGTGTCTATCAAAGATCACCCCTTTCAGATTAGCGTTGTTTGTGCCGTGTAGCGACTGTAAAATGTCTCCCCCATACATTCAATTAGTGCTGTTTTCCATTGTAAACGTAGATGGCCGTTGACCACGGACTGTTCATTTGTGTATATATTAAGTAGCGCTCAACCCGGGTTTAGACGGTGTGGTATCAAAATAGTGATGAACCAAGTATTTCATTTAAGTATATAACATAATTTGGAAGAAGGAACTCTGGTATAAGATTGCATTTTGTCTTGCACAAAAAGAGATGTTAGTATAATTTTAATTCAATTGTTAACAAGGTCTACCGAAAGACTCATTTGGATGCATATACAATTAAGAACTTCGATCGGTATTCGTGATATTGAATTTTCGCTTGTTTTAAATCACCACGCATGCAGAGCGCTGTAGAATATCATGTTGGTAATCTTTCGTTTTGAATTCACGAATGGTGTTTACGATAAAACGTGGGTAAGTTAATTTTGCCCTTGATTTTCTTAATATAAATTGTATCTGTATAAACAAGTTAGTATTATCCAATAAGAATGGAAGCTTCACAATCCCATAGAAATAATTATAAAAAATTAATAAATGTTTTATTTTCTCTTGCAAATGTGTTTTCACTGAGACTGGTAAATTAAATAGAACAACTTCTAATAAGAAAACGAACTCAATTGTGGCATAAAAAATAGTTTATTTGCCACAATGTAATTATACTATTCGGAGTCTTATCAGCGGGTTACAATAAACATATGTTAAAACGAGGTTGAGGTTGTATTGGGACACGCGAACCTCGTTTTGTACGTTACACCGACGGGACTGAAAGTGCACGTTCAGCAGTGATATTATCAGTAGAAATTGAACAGATTCGTAACCTGTGGAAATTCACAAAGCATTTCATATTATATCTATAGTCGTTTCAATAATGCAAAGACCACAATGACTCACCTAGAATGAACTGACTTTTGACGAAGTTTTTTCAAAACTGTTTTGCAAAGCGATGCATAGTATGGTAGCATTTATCACTGTTCAAATCGCACTTACCACAACAAAATCATCCTATCTATGGGCTGATAAATGTTGTTTTTAGTTGTTGTTGTTTTTTTTGTTTTGTTTTTTTTTGGGGGGGGGGGGGGTAACGAAAGTTAATCTTAATGACCTTGTCCATAACTGTAAATCCGTGGTTTAAGTTCAAAGAAGCCCACATACATACTTTTTAAATGGATATTAATGCCCGCCGTGCACATATTGCCGAGTCAATACAATAGTTTAAGATTGAACATCTTGAGCCTAATACTATGTTTTCCAACTGGAATCAGAAAAATTTTGAAAACTTAATAAAACTATTCATATATCGTTTGGCAAACCCTCCTACCCACCTCTCCAAAACAGCACACTATTACTTGTTCTCGTCATAAATTTTATCATTTAGAAAGAGAACCCAAGACACTTGATGAGAGAATTAAAGTGTGGCGGGTTATTTTAACTGAAGAGCTTAAATAAGTGTGGTTTTGCACTCGCTCTTCCATCAACTACCATGCTATTAACATCGTGTCTTACTGCCAACACAGAACCTATTTTACGTACTGCGAAAACATTTCGAAAAACTCTGGTACACTCTGATTTTGTCATTAAAAATTATAAATTGCATGACCTTTAAAGAATATTTAAGTATACATATTCAGGCGGTCTTTTTGTCAACATGGGATTTTTTCTGCATTTCATTTCCTCATAACTTAATTAGAAAAATGTTTCAACAGTCCCACGGAAAGCAAACACATTTGCAAAATTAAAATCTGTATTGCATTTTATGAATCAACAGGCTGTTTACAAAAATGTCTTTACTATTTGGTGTTGTTAAGGATCGAGTCGCTCTCTTAACCCCTTTCTTCTATTTTTAACAAAATCGTAAATGGGTTATATTTAGTACATACATTAGTAAACAATTACTATGCATCACTATGATTAATCATTCTGCACCACTTATTGCTGTTCATATGTCTGTATACAGCTATGATAGACTTTGTATCATATTCAATTTCTTGAGGACATGAACTTCAAGATGAAATGTCGATGAATCTTGATCAATAGTGAAAAACGCAGCGTATTAATTGCGCTCGCTGGATACCTCAGATAATTATACAACCTTACTCTTGATTCATGATCTTTTGAGCAAATTGATAAACGTCTGTCGGTTTGTGGAAATCCAGCACACATATGAAGTAATTGTTCTATTTATAGCTGTAAAAGAATAATAACGGGATTCGTAACACTAAACAAAATCGTAAATTTCAAATGCACATCTATTGTATTACCTGTAAAATGCCTTGGAAAAACCGCGAGGGCATTGATTTGGTTTTCTTGTATCACTGCGTATTTTTGTAATTACTTTCACTTGAAAATGCCATTTCAACCCTATACTGTTCGTTTGGTTCGTTTGATTTAGTTGCTGTTGTATTCGCAGTTCAGTCCACGAACGGCCGTCATAGCTAAAAATCAATGTTTAAAACAAACACAACCTTTGATAAATGTATTAAAATGATGTTGGGAATAACTATTTCAAAACTTAACGCTAAGAGGTCTCTACATCATCTTTTTTATACATGTACATTTCTATTTAATGCATTTTGCCAAGATAACATCAAAATACTGTAAACATCTATTTATTTATCATATTAATCAATCAGATCTGATACCCAGCTTGTCCAATTTAAGTTACGCGTTAATTTGTTAAAAACGACATATTTAAGTTTAACTGTGGTTACAGAACTATTAAATATAAGATATTTAAGTATAACCAATTTAGTATTCGAGGGCTTTAAAATCAGGGTGCTCATATTTCCTTAATTAACCTTTGGACAGTGAGATAACTTTGTTAGTCTATTTGCAACACGGTTTTAAAAAGCTTCTCCAAAAGAGAATATACATACCAGTTAACAAATGTTTGTTTTTTTTTGTTTGTTAGACATCCAAACAATTATTAAACACTTTTATTTCAAAGTGGTCTTTAATTTTAAATAACACTACCATCCATCTATGGAAAGGTAATGCACATTGCAAACTACTTTTTTGGAAAGCTATAGCTTGTTGAGAATAGTGTAATTTCTATACGTATTTTATTTTAATTGAGGACTGCCAAGCTGTTTCGGTCGGATTCGTGTAACATCGGGATATTGATGTTCTTGCATCATAACCAACGAGATAAAACAAATGTTTGAGCATTTGTTTCTATATGGATTCTTTTAGGTCAAAGGCTACTACAAAATGAAACAGTTTGTTTGGTAAAATTCATGAATTTAAAATCGTGATTATTACTAAATGAACTCTAAACAGGGCTCTTGCACTGTTGAACTTATCAGTAGTCGACGAAATATTGATCCTCATGAAGTATTTGCTTTTTATTACAATGTTTAACTATCATATGTTATCTGTACATTGAACTTGTTAATATTTATTTTATTTTACAAAATTATAAATATATTTTCATAGGAATTTTATTTTAACACTTCAGTTGTAATTGTTTTTCAACTTTGCAAAAAAATAGGTTTGAAATATTTAGAATATATTTACGTTAGATCGAATTCGTCGCCATTGGGCAATGAAAATGAAGATTTCAAAAGCTCCTGCTCCCACTTTGCCGACTCACTTAATGCAAACACTCTTGATGTATAGTTCGAAATTATGATATCATTCATATCTGTTATCACCATTTTACCATTTGTGTTGTGTTCACCATGGAAGGATCCTAACCAACTAGGATCATGTAAATTGAGCATATCTTTCCGAGTGGTGTTTGTAGGTCTCCCAACATCTGCCGACGTACAGTTTGGGCCACATGGACCCTTTCCCAGCTCCCATCCAGAAAGAAGCTCAATTTCAACCTATAATTATTGAAAAAGAGCTCTGTACACAATTATCGTTATATACCCATTTACAGTTAAAAATAATATTATTAACATTAATGTTTACAAAAACGTTGTTTGTGTTACTAAAACGACAGTTTATTTATATACTACTACTACTCAAAAGAATATGACTGATTGTTTAAATTTTATGTAATTTGGAGTATAGTCCCGTAGATCGGCAGAATAATTATATAGCTTGATATAAATTTATTAAAACGATTTATTTTGCTTCTTTTGTTTAAGCAAATCTCTCGATAATTATATATTAGCCTCAGCAAACGTATGGTAGCTGAAATGACAAAAAGCAGCATTTATGGTATAAGTATTTATGTCAATAGGTTATTTAGAATGGTTAAAAAGAGAAGGATCAGAATGCTGCGAATGTCTTTTACGACAAAATTAACAACATGTATATACTGAATAAAGATGCACCGCGTATATTTATTTGTGCTGTAAACATACGTTTTTTAAGATAATTATTACTGCACTTCAAAATATCGAACATAAATATTTCATATGTCTTGTATTGGCCACAAGGCTTTGGTGCGTCTGTATGAGCGTTATGTTCCTACGGGCACGAGGGCCTGGAATCGTGTATGTGTGCGCGCATTTGTTTATTCGTACGTATGTGTGTGAATCTGCAAGTAGTAAATTATATTTAATCGTCAATGAAATACAAGTATTTAGAGGTTTAATAAACGATGTTTTATAATCTAATCATCGTTCACTGACTTTGATTTTAGGTATTTCCGCGACTTTTATTAAATTAAGATGCCATCAACATATCAAATGGTTAACTACAAATCAAACTGATGTGAAGAAAAGTTGGCTGAGAAGTTTATATTTATATTTAACTCACATTGAATTTTCCCTCCTGCGTCTCTGCAAGTGAGTAACTTAGAGATCCGCCATAAAACTGCTTTCGAAGATCTGAGTCAACAGTTACAGTAGAAACATGCATAAACACAAGTATTGCCGGAAGAAGAGATTTGAACCAGTCCCAGTCCATCTTCTCTGAAAATAAAGATGTGTTTATATCTACTAAATGGCTCTGTCTAATGGTTGTATAGCTGAGGTTCCTATTAAATCAATTATCATAGACCTTTATTTACACAGCAAATTTGTCAATTAGAGGTGGGAAATAAAGAGAGCATGCATTCAAAACGCCCTTTAAAAAAATAAGACTCCATAAATAAGTACTGAAAAGAGAAAGTCTGTCTAAACATAATTTCCAATCTAGGGGTTTAATTCAGGTTCTTTTTTAAATATTTTTATTCATATCATTTCAATTAATATACAACAAAACTTAAAACAACAATACAAAGGATTTAAAATAAAACAGTTAGATATTTTGTTAACATTACTGTATCAATGTCAATTTCATTTTCCAAAATGGGACAAGAGAAAATCAATAATGCATTATAAAACTTTTGGATAAAGTTTGTGTGTATATCTTTCTTTTTCAAAAATTGAAGGTATATACTTAATTCCTTTCGCAACATTTCAAGTGAGTCAATGGCAACTGTTCTTTCCTCACTAATGAAAAAAGATTTATAAATTTTGAATCCTATAAAGCTGAATATTAAATTAGCATATGTGTATTCTTTTGGATTTTTATAGAACAATACAATGTATTTCAGAACACACATATTTATCGAATAGCCACAAAGTTCAAAAGCGGTTTGAATATGTTTCCAAAAAATATACAGTGTTTTACATTTTAGAAAAAAAAAGATCATAATCTTCAAAAATATTACACAATTTGCAATTTGCTGATGGGACCATTTTCCAAATGAATCGATTTTCTAATGTTGGTAATATTTTATGTACTGTTTTGAATGTATATTCTTTTATTTGATTATCCTTTATTGTATGCAGAAAACAGTAGAAATCATTCCAACAGATATTTTCTTTCAATGTGTTTTCCAAGTATTTATGAATGTAAGGATTGTTAAAGCGCTTACTAACCAGATATAGGTATACTTATCGAATTTCTGTTCCATTTAATTGTTTATTTTTATTGAACATAAGCTTTAATTGGGTTTTTACTTTTGTTTGACAAGAACTATTGTTTTTTTTATTGTTTTCCACGTTTGTGGAATAATTGCTTTGATAGTTTTTATTTCTGATATCCAGTTTCTTTTATTTTTTAATTTATTAAAAATAAGAGTTTCGTTTACATTTCCGTTTTTGTCTATGATGTCATCAATAAAGAGTAAGTCTGACTCAATCCAGTTTTTAAATATAATGCATTTATTCTTTAGTTTAAGTAGCCTATAGCCGTATAGAAGCTGTTTTCGAATAGTTATAAAATTTGTGATTTTCTGCTCGTTCAAGTTTTTGAAGTTCGCAAATATCTTTATAACTTCAGAATAGAATGCAGGAAGTTTATGTTTAATGCTAGGAAGGTCACCTAATTTTTCGAATGTCATAAAGAAAACAGGAAAATTTCTTCCATACTGTTCTAAAAAGAAAGAAGGTATTACTTTCCAATTTGCATCTGAATTGTCATTTAACGATGAAACAAACTTTATTTTCATAGCCTCATATTTTGATAAAATATCTATAACTGATAATCCACCTTTTTTCTTTGGACCAATCATAGTTTTTCTTTTAATTTTATATATTTTCTCTTTCCAAATCAAGTTAAATACCATTTTTTCCAATCTGTTTAATGTGGCCTTATTTAATATAAGAGAGTGTAAGCGATAAAGTAGATTTGGGACGATAAGAGAATTGATTACTTGTATTCTACCAAAAATAGTAAGGTTTCTCTTTTTCCACATTTTCAGACATTCACTGCATTTTTCTATACATTTTTCCCAATTGAGAGTGTAACATTCTTTTTCGTTCGTGCTGAAGAAAATACCAAGCGCTTTTATTGGTTCTTTTGGTCAGTTTATATTTCCATATTTTCATCAGAGTGTTTTGATTTCCCTATCCAAATACCCTATGTTTTGTTTTTATTTAATTTTAATCCAGAGTATTAACCAAATTTTTCTATTGTATTGAAGGAATGATCAATATCAGAACGCTTTTTGAAAGCTTTTCTAAAATCTAAAAATAGAACAGAACCATCAATGTCTAAGGTATCTGCATAGTCAATGATATCCTGTATTTGTCTAATATTAAAACTTATGTTTCTATGTTTAATGTAATTCTTTTTGATCGTTATTTATAATAATTGGTAATACTTTTTGTAATGTTTTTTGCGAGTACCCTAGCTAATATTTTATAATCGTTATTTAATAAAGTTATTGGTCTCCAGTTTTCTAAATTTTGTGGGTTTCCTTTTTGTTAATTAAAAAAAGTAATATATGCATATGAGGAATCGCCACACTCACAAAACACAGCTTCCCCACGCAGCGAAAAAGAAGAGAGGAAGAGAGAGAGAGCATGTTTGTAATAAGTATGTCAATTCAAAAAGGACGCCACAAACAACTAAAGAAAAAGAGAACCTTTGGGGATACCGCCTTGGAACGGTGAGTGGCAAAACAAATTGAAACTTGGGGTTTAGTTCAGGTTCTAGGGTGCACCAACCTTACACTTGCCCCAACAGATTCTCGTATCACAAAACAAGTACAAGTTGTCTTGGTGAAATAACTCCAACCCACCCATCGCCTCAACAATGTTGCATGCAAAAGCACACAACCATATAAAACATAAGAAGCTAATAGCATTGCAAAGTCAAATGGCGGGTACTCAATGATCTTACCGAGACCAGAGCACCTGGAGTAAAATCAGCAAGAACACGATGACAGGGATAAAAGAAACAAATCGAGCTTCTAGGTTCTTTTGAGAAAAGATTTCCCCATAAAACTTCATAAACTCTTATAGCCCTGCCACCGTCGTGCAACCAAATGATCAACTGTAGATGGGTTAATCACCAGGCCTGCAGAGCGCTGTAAAATATCATGTTGGTAACCTTTCTTTTTAAATTTACAGATGGTTTTTACGAATAACCGGGAGAAATTAACATTGCCTTTCATCTTCTTCAGTTTATACATTAAATCTCCATAAAAATCTGGTTGTGAAATACCTTGTTGCAATAGTGATTTTAAGCTGCACCTGTATTTATGAATTACATCTGGGTATCGGCGATTTCGTTTTTCTGTAATGCAAAGATAACGATCATTGAAATCATTCACATCGTTGCAAGCTCTTGAAAAGCGAACAAGCTGTGAGATATAAACCCCGTAAGATGTTGCACGAGGAACATCGCCGTCTAAAAACGGAAAATTTACTATATTAAAATTAAAATCATCTCTTTTTTCATATATTTTAGTACCGACGTAACCATTTTCAATGGACAGATCTAGATCAAGAAAGTTTGCTCGCTTTTCTGAAGTATTTGCTTTATTCAGCTGCAGTTCTTTAGGATAAATCTTATTAACCAATGATGGAAAGTGGTTATTATCTATATTTAATTAATCATCAAGGTACCTAGAGGTGTTGTTTAAAGCTGTAATAATATCATCTTGATGTTCCGTAGAAAGAGATAACATAAAGTCTCTTTTTTAACAGTATAAAACAGATCAGCAACAAGGGGTGCACAATTAGTACCCATTGGAATTTTTTGTTTATAAATAGAGGTACTAAATATTATCAAATAAAAATGTGAGCGCCTCGATAAGGTCTTGACAGGTCCATGAAGTATAATTATCATAAGAACCATCTGTATAAATGCTCTATGTTCATTACAAGCGCTAAATATGTTATTTTCTCTAGCAAAAGTTGTTTTTAATGAGACTGGTTAGCTTGTCTCTTATTAAATTAAAAGGGAGCGAAGTATATAAAAATCATATGTCGACAAACAGAACGCCTGATATTTATTTGATTTAAGCTTTTCAAAACGTCATTAGAATTTTTTATAGACCAAAATAAAGTTTTGCCAGTGGTTTTAAAAACTTTTTCGCAATACCTAATTGCATGTTCTTTTATAGCTGCAAGACAAGATGTTAAGACCACGGATAATTTTGTTGTTGTACAAGAACTATAGTTTGCAATAAATCTTTCTTTGTACGGTGTTTTGTGCATTGTAGGCAACCAATACATAGTAGGTACCTTGTCTTGTTTCGGCTCAACACTGATTCTAAATTTTGTAATTTGTAGAGTGTGTGCAGTAACAATATCACTCTCAGATGAAGAAGTAAGTATATAAGCATTAGCGCTATTAAATTCTTCAGTTTGAACATTAATATAGTGTATACGTCACACTATAATTACATTATTAGAAGCCTTATCAGCATTTGTTAAAACAGTTTGAAAGAGCATTAGGCTCAGCATGTTCTCGTTTACACCATCTATTGCAAAAAAGTTTAAAGACTCTGCAATTTCTGCACGACAGGTATTAAAGTCGATGTCCGATGAAATTCTATATTTCGGACCTTTTGAAATTAAATTGCGGATTCTAAAGTCTTTGATAACATTTAGATCCCCTGTTACGATGTGACCGGCAGGTTGAGAGCAAAATTTTGAATTGGAACAGTCTCATGATATTGGTGTATTCTAATCAATTTGTAAATCCGAGGTAATTTTGTTGTAATTGAAAATGGTGTTTCTAATAGGTTTCTTGCATTTATAACAAACAATGGGTGTTTCAGTATTCTTGAAATAATTAGGTACAGCCGATTCAACAGTTTTATCTTTAAATATACTTGGAAGGTCAATAAAATCTATACTTTAATTTAAAAATGAAATTTTCAGAAAATGTCTTTGGTGATCAGATTCCAAGTCAATGTGTGGTTTGAGAACGTACCGAGTGTAACACTGAATAAGGCTAGCAACTTCATAAAGTGGATGAGTTCTTATAACAATATCATCGGCTTCCTTATCCACTTTTGGTAAACTTGAAATAGAAAGAGAAGTCAAACGTGACAGCATAGCGTGTCTACCAGATGTTTTAAAATATTAAAATGTTTTAAAGCATTAAAAGATATTATAAGATAGTATTCCTTGTCTTTGCGAATAAGATAGTTCTCCTTTTTCAAAAGATAAATTAAAAGTGTCAGTTAGTATATGTCCTATTTTCCTAAAAAATGTTTTTTATAAAATTCTGCTGTCAGTCCATCTAAACCGGGACTTTTATTAAGTTTCATAACATTTATTGCTTCTTGACATTCTTTATATGTTATCTTTCCATCACATGCGTCAGCTTCGTTTGTTTTAAGAGTATTTTCGAACGTGATATTAGAAAGGTATGTTTTTATTTCATTAACATTGCTTTTTTCATAAGTATAAAGTTTTTTGTAAAAGTGTTCTTCCTCAGAAAGTATTTGTTTTATCTGTGATTTTTTTACCATTTGTTATTAACGTTTTAATTGATTTACGCGTTTGTCTTGAATTCTCTATATTTAAAAAAAAACTTATTGTTTTTTTTCACCAATAAGTTTTTTTTACCAAATTCGATAAAATCCAGTTTAGCGCGTATCTGTGAGCCAGTTGCTTTATATCTATACTGAACCAAAAAAGAAACTTTCGCAAAGTATGTGCCAGTTGTTCAAGGGTACCACTTAGATGTACACACATACATCCCATGTTGCTCGTGTCAATATACAGTATTTACAAAATCATAACGTTGATTTCATCGACGACTGGCCCTCAAAAAGTCCGGATTTGAACCAAACTGAACATCTTTGGGATAATCTGGATAGACGCGTACGTCGACGTCCGAACCCTCCAAACAACGTCAACGACCTTCGAGCAGCATTGCTTGAAGAATGGAATAATATTCCACAGGCTGACATTAACAAACTTGTGCTCTCAGTGCGACGTCGCTGTCAGGCAGTCAGCATCGCACACGGCGGTCACACACGCTACTGATTGTTAACTTTAGAAACGACCCCTACCTTATTTTAATTTAAAATTCAACAATCAATCTGATCCTTTCCTCCAAAATGACGATTTTAAAAGAACCACAATACATTATTTTACAAAAATGTAAGCTTTCAGCCAAAACGATTAAAACTGTACTAACATATCTACGCTCAAACTTGGCGAAAGTTTCTTTTTTGGTTCAGTATATAAATTTGTTCAATTTCTTTTTCTGTTGCTATTATTTCGCTGTTTGCCTCGATGTTTTGGACCGTTTGAAGTTGTTTAAGTTTGCTTTCTAAATATTCAAGTCGAGTTTTTCTTTCTTTTGCAATATTTTTTGAAAAAGTGATTGATTTTTGTTTGATTTCATATTTAAGTATCTCCCAAATAAGCCTGCTGTCTAGTAATTGTTTCGTTTGCATTTCGTTGAGTTTTTCATCGATTAAATTATTTATCAATTGTATAAAGGTATTATTATTTAACAAAGAATTATTTAGTTTCCAAAATCCTGTTCCCCTTTTTTCGGTAATACAATTTTTAATGATATAGCTAAATGATCAGTATACATAATACATGCTGGTCTTATATCTGTACTATAGACTAACGGCGCTAGATCTTTCCCTATTTACCAAAAATCTATCCTACTTTTTTCAGGACTATTCTTTTCTTCGCCACGTAAATTGTTTAAAATCAGGATAAGTTACCCCTCCCAATATCAATAAGATTATGTTCTTTTAGATAAAACGAAAGTTGTTTTACCGGATATTTTTTTGTATTGCTATTACTTATTCAATCAATCGATTCTAAGGTGTCATTATAATCTCCCGCAAAAGTTTTAAAACCTTGATACTTGTTTTTTTATTTTTTCACTTATTATCTTAATGAAGTAATTTCTCGCTTTTGAATCATTGTGTGCATACAAATTTAAAAGACAATACTCTGTGTTACTTAAATTAATATCAACTATAATGAATCTGCCATTGAGGTCATATTCCACCGATTCTATATGAAATTCAATAGATTTCTTTTCAAAAACTGAACAACCCCTGCAATTTGTTAGACCGTAAGAGTGGAATAGTTCCCAGTCATTAAATTCAGACCTTAAACGTGTATTAATATCTATAGTAAAGTGTGTTTCTTGAATAAAAATGATATCAATACACTGTTGTTCTAACCTTCTTTATTCTGTTTTATCTAGTAAATAAATAAATTATTCTGAACACTGAAACCACTTTTTTGTCTTTCATTATCCTATGCTTTACCCACAAACTGAAATCAAATACAAGCTGATAAGCCCAATTTTCTGCAATAAATTTCCTGTGATTTTAGTTATGAAAAGTGGTACACAAAAATTCAGGAATATTATAATTTCCATACTAGTGCTATACAACTTCTACAATGAAGATGTTAACATGTGTGTCACATAATGCACCACGATTTTTTGTCCTTGACCTTAATAGTCTTTAACACAGATATATTTTGTTTCCCCTACCCCTCTTCAAAATCAAGAATTTAAACAGTTTTACTGTTTTCCTGATCCTTTAGTACTGCCTTAAGTTATTATCCAACTGAATATGACTTCAAGATTAAATATAAACACAATTATATGTGGAAAGAATACTGTTTAAGTCTATATCAGCAACACAAGATGACAGTAATATCAAATATGGAGAGCTAGACCAAGGAAAACAGGCTAAAATTTACCTACAGGGCACTTTTGGCACCTCAATTTGCATATTTTATGATCCTAAAATGCCAAAAGATATGCAATTTAGCATAAATTATGTAACATATGTCCTGAAAATAAGCAAATCTCCAACCACAGACACAGCCATTTGCTTATAATCACACTACTGTCTACAAAATCCTTCAGGAATGAGCTTTATTTCAGTCATCCTTGACTCAAAATCTTTTACTGTACCCATTTTTGTTTAATAACCCTGTTAAAATGCCATTTATGTCTAGAAATAAAATAAAATACTTATAAACAGGGCATTTTTCAGTGCAAAGTAGTCAAAATACTTATGAGAGCTGTCTAAATATCAACTGATAACTATTTATTGTAAAGGGAGGTAATTCATAAAAACTGAATTGCCATATTTTACAGGGTCTAGCAGTGATTTACAAGGTTTTGGTAATTTTGACTTGAGGATTTTGTTTAAAATGATGATTTGTAACTAAAATGATCCAATTTGATTATCAGTTAGACAGTTTTTGACCTCTAGATTCACATTTTCTTTCAAGGTTTTTGTAATTCATAATTCTGTAACACAACTGTTAAGTTCCATAAGGCTGTAGTGAACCCATCAGCAGCATTATGCTTAATGAACTGGCTTTTTCATAGGCACTGCAGTATTATGTTTGTGAATAAGGCAGACTTTCATGCTTGAAAAGATATAAGTTACATCAAAATGTGCATCTTAAATGGCAATAATGGCCAAAATTCTATACTTCTTTACTAACCGCTAACTTCAGCCGACAACCTACTTTCAGCGAAAACCTGCCAATGTTACGCAGGAAAAGAAACATACAATTCATATGAATACGCGACATATTTCCATGCACAAATATTCCATGTCCAAGCTGTTATTGAAATATAAGAAAATAAAAGTGCTTCTCTGACACCTCTCATTGGATGAATATGCAAACTGTACCTATTTCAGTATCCCATGGCCAAAATCAAGACTTCTGACAATTATTTACCTATCTGATTCCATAAAATTGTTCAGAAACACTCCAAATTTGTCTTGAAACTGACTACATACCAACTGATGGCAATATCTATTTCAAATTTGGCATCTTAAGAAGACAGTCCATGACTTTCAGTTTTATATTTAGGTTAGACTACAGAAATTCATTTCCCATAGACTCCCAGTATAGCTTCATCTCCTATTCTGAATTAGCTATTGGGTCAAGGCCTTAAAATCTTACTTTTGCAAATAAAACTAAACTAGAGACATCATAAAAACACAACAAAAATATGGCTTAACCAGTAAACTTTTTCGCGACATGCACTGGAATACCACCACCCTCAGCTTTGCGCCACTTTCAGTTTCACTTTGTCCAAAATAATACCCATTTTTAAAGATAAAACTTTTCATGCACTCAAAATAAAAATGCAAATGTTTTGTTTCAACTTCTTCTATACACTGTGCATTTTCACATAGATATTTAATATTTTTTATTCTGCTTTTGCATTTTCAACCAATCACAAGATTACTTTATCTAATGGTCCGCACAAACCCTAGACAAAATAGACTGGTTCCCGAGCTACTTGAATTACTGTAGTGTAACCTGCATGAAAACAAGAGGGACGCAATTTTGGTTTTCACTTTCACTCACAACGATAAATCCATCACTGGTTTCATCAGATATAGACATTTTAATCCAATATTATAGCGAAGATTTATTCCAGAAAGCAGTTATTTTCCACCTGAATACAATTCAGATTTTCAGAAAACGTTCCTTGCTTTAGAAAAATACTATTTCATGACACCAAAGTAAACACACACCTTAGCAAGCGCTACCATGTGACCTGAACCTATATTCACTAATACACATTCTTTTTTTATATCAGAACACACATGTAAAAATAATAAAAGCACACGGGACAAAAGAAATACTCGATTGGATTTTGTAAGCTGTAGCCGCTTGTATGGTCGACGCATAGTCTTAATGTAATATTGATGTTGCAATCAACTCAAGAGCCTGTTGCGATTCTTTCTTTCGTAAACAATGCCTGTGGATCTACTTTTACTTTTGTCTTTCTTGAGTTAACGATCAAGTATTTATATTGCAGCTGTATCATGCAAACGATGCGCATGTAACATTCTTAAGGATGTAAACTCAGAAGTTATCGCAGAAATCTTTAAAATATTTGAAATGCCACTTTTCGATCTTCCTTTTTGACAGTTCAAAGCATTTTATTTAAATGTTTCTCAGATGATGGTCTAATCTTAGCTCTCAAAGTACTGGAAATGTTATGTGCCGTGTCGCGGCTGTAAAAAGTCTCCCCGCACATTCAATCAGTGCTGTTATCAGTTACGTCCTTTGAAGGTCGTTGCGCACGATACTTATGTACTTAGTTAATAGTACTTTTAAAATTACTTTTGTTTTAATATTTCGACCAGTTTTAAGATAGGTGGTTTCAATATCCCAGCAAATAATTTTTGGATATTGTCCAATCACCCCCAAGGATATACTTTCTGCTTTTTAAATGTTGCCTTTGGCGTTGTCTGTGATATGCAGGATTTTTATTCTAAGATCCCCTGTAAAAAATTTATTCTGTTTAGTTCCGCCCATTGTTTTCTCGTTTAGGGCAAGCCCATTCTTTTATCTGGGGACCATACGCCGCTGAACATGGAATGGTAATAATATGAAAATACCTCATTGAAGGTTCCATGTTCACCGCCATATGCATACCATCGTTTGGGATGGATCGAAATTGTACTATTTATTGGTGTAAATATTGAGTTGCGCTCAACCCGGGGCTAAGCGGCGCGGGCATTAATATGCATTCCCATTACTGCCCATGAACAGGCTCAATCAAACCGAGCCTGCAGTATTTTCATATTTGTCGTGTTTGGTGGCTTTCAAAGTTCCCTTTTTATCTATTCTAGTTCAGAACTTAATAATTACGAAATGCAAAGAGTAGACTACGGGTGTAATAGCTGGTAAATGTCGGAGAATTTTATTTGTATTTAGAAATATAGATCTTTGTTTGTCGGCTGAGTTGAGGCACACAAGTGTAAACACTTGCTTTAAAGAGCAGTATTTTCGTCAGTTCAAATAGTGACTACTCACAATATGATAAGAGCCATTTTGGAGTTTGCATTTATTATTGTTAAGGTAAGCATTTTGAACGGTTTATGATACATTAAGTTTTGTTTGTATTGTTTATTTGACAAAACCGACGAATAAGTCATTTGAGTTAAATTATTTAACTGCAAAATGAGTGGTAGATTCAGTTAACTGGAAACCTTAAAGTCAACAAAAGTGGCCTTTGTCAACTCGAATTTTGGGTAGTATATCTTTTTCCTTGCGGATAACTCATCTGCCAATAATAAAGACTTCCAAACAATTTCGGGTCTCGTACAGTAACTTTTATTGGAACAGTCTACCCAAACTTCATACCACGTGATATACTCGAAAATAATAAATTGATTTTTAATAAGTGCGAACAAAAGTCAACCTCATAAACACACACCTAGAGCTTTATTCAGAATTTGCATTCAATTACGATAGTTCATTTGTAACGAATAACTGATATTTCATTTGAAAACCGTGAACATCAAATAGCCAGTAGATAACGTTGTTTGTCTATTTACCGTCCCACATAATGAAATTTAATGTATCGTTTACCATGCTTATACTTTAATCAAATTCGCTAATACCTGCCTACTTAATGTATTGACACACATTAGCATACAGCTTTACAAATCTGATATCACCATCGTATTAGGATTGAGTATTGACCACTGGAAAATATCAGTCATACGACTTTTTCTAGTTATATAAACAACGTATCTTGTACGTCTTCTTTAACACATTTTTGTTACAGTTAAAATAATAATATTTATAATGCATTGTCTTATAAATAAATTGTTTTGAATTAGGATAGAACAAGTGGAATATGTTATATTAAGTACAATTTCTTATTGAACGATTCATACACCCTTAACGACCATTAGACCGAAAACAACATGTTTAAGTATTTTATTTATCAAGTTTAATTTCCTATTGGGTAATTTCTTATTAGTTCTTATTAATTAAATAGTCGATGAGATCGTTTTAATCATTATTATTTTTAAGTGAAACAAAATAAAAAAACTGACTGATTGAAACCCCGCTCCCTTAACCCCCTCTCATATAAAAGCGAAAAAACAAGTACGGATTATTAAAATGCGTGTATAAATTGAAAATACTTACACCATTACAAATCTTTCCCCGACAAAACCAGCACTTTTGGATCCTTTGACACTATAGGAAATATCTTGACAAAGTATTGCTTTATATATATATATCTGACATTTATGTTCGATTTTACATGGCAAAACATTCACCAATCAAATCTAGTATTTGGGGTTTTAGCTTTAAATCTTCAGGAAATGATTGATAGACAGTAGTGTCATAATTTGAATGACTGTTGGATTTCATGTAGATAAGACCAGACTTTGCATTATTATGTAAACAAGTATTTTAAGTTTATCCTGGGTTTAGTTGTTTTCTAAACTTTCGTGTTAATTGTTGCGTGCTTTATAACATTTAACTTCTGAATATCTTAAGCGTTCTCATTCCTATATAAAAAAACACCATTAACATGAATTTATCCCATGAAACGTGCATATATTAAGATGTGCAAGGTAACAAGAACATCGCTAAAAGAACAGTGTGTGCAAGAATAGGAAGTGTCTGTAGTGTGCATAAGTATTTTTATCTTTGGCTCCATCGGCTGATTGGTGTCCCTATTTGGAAACATCGAATCAGATATCATATTAATCATAAAGCGTTTACAACTTCATTTCATAAAAGTTGATCGTCAAAGTAATTAGATTCAACTGAAAACAAAATTTTTATTAGAATAAAGGCAAATAAATACCTTATTAGAACACACATGCAAAATTGAATGTGCATGATGCGTTGGTACAAGCAAAAACAAGAAAAAATCGTCGCCACGCGCCGAAAACCAGGTTTTCATTTAATACTTATACTTTTGTAAAGAAAATATCTGATATGAAGAAACTGAACTTCTATTTTTAGCAACAGTGACCTTGATCTTGATCACAAATTTCTGAGTAGAAATCCCGAGTTGCGTCTTGGTATCAGCTACCCAAAGAAAGTTTGGTGTCAATAGATCAAAGCTAACCCAAGTAATAAGGAGAAACCTAAATTTCTATTTTTAGCAAAAATGACATAGACCTTTATCACAGACACCTGGGTATCAATCCTAAGTAGTGTCTTGATATAAGCTACCCACAAACCAAGTTTGGTGTCAATAGGCCTAAGAAAACTCAAGCTATTGAGCAGAAACTGAATTTCTATTTTTAGCTACAGTGACCTTGAGCTTTATCACAGGCGCCTGGGTAGCAATCTCAAGCTGCATCTTGATATTAGATACCAACACTAAGTTCGGCGTAAATATACCAAAGCAAACTCAAGTTACTGAGGGAAAACTGAATTTCTATTTAAAGCAACAGTGACCTTGACCTTGATCACAGATACCTGTGGCAATCCCAAGCTGTCTTTTGATATCAGCTACTCATATACTAAGTTTGGCATCCAGAGGTAAAAGCAAAGTCAAGTTATTGAGGGTAAGCTGAATTTCTATATTTAGGAAGTGACCTTGACCTTTATCGCAGACACCTGGGTAGCAATCTCAAGCTGCCTGTTGATATAAGCTACCCACAAACCAAGCTAAGCGTCAACAGGCAATTTGGCATCAACAGATAACATTCACAAAATACTTAGCAAAAAATCTAAGTCAAAAAGGGGCATAACTTTTGCAAAACACAGTCAGGGGTTATGAAACTTGACCTGATAATTGGTACTGTGATGTCAAACAATTATGTAAAGTTTCAAAGCTATACCTTGAATGGTAACTGAGAAAAACACAACTTTCACAAAAAACTTCACAAAATTTCTAAGTGAAAAAGGGGCATAACTTTGTCAAAATACAGTCAGGGATTATGAAACTTGTCCTGATAATTGGTATTGATATGTCAGACAACTATGTTAAGTTTCAAAGTTGTACCTTGAACGGTTACTGAGAAAAACACAACTTTCACAAAAAACTTCACAAAATTTCTAAGTGAAAAAGGGGCATAACTTTGTCAACATACAGTCAGGGATTATGAAACTTGTCCTGATAATTGGTATTGATATGTCAGACAACTATGTTAAGTTTCAAAGTTGTACCTTGAACGGTTACTGAGAAAAACACAACTTTCACAAAAAACTTCACAAAATGTTGACGCCCGCCCGCCCGCCCAACGACATACCCCAATCTAATAACCAGGATTTTTCTAAAGAAAACCTGGTTATAAAGCAGCGTATCCGTCATCAGTTTTGTTCCTTTTCTTGGCATTGTTTGTAATTAAATCTGATGCAGCTTCAATGGAAAATGGCTCCAAGTCTCGTTCTTGTAGCTTCGTAATGGAAAGACGAGAAAGATGAGTCAACGCTATCCTTTTAGCTTTGTTCGACTGGGTTTCTAACTGCCCGTTCCTTGTTTTTTTTTAATTTTTTTGTGCTACATGTAACAATTATTTATTGGTCTAGCAGTTTGTGGATGTATATGTAACATTTTAAGTAAGAACTAATGAATTCATTTTGATAGAAGGACAAGTTATTCGGACAAGCAATGACAATTTTGACCAAACGGTTGTCATTTAGGGATAATTAGATTTTGAGGTGTTATAAACGTTTGCATATTTATGTCGTAAATAATTGAGCAAAAGGCTCGTTTCAAACGAAGATGTTATTAATATTTTCCGTTTAACGTTGTTTCACGATTGTGTATGTTACGAACGGAGCATATATTGTATAAAACCTAATAATTAAAAGCGTAACCTCATATTCGCTAAGGTGAGCCTGGGAGTAAAGTCAGAAAAAAGAAGCCTCTGGATTGCTGTATTGAAGAATCAATAAACATTTGACTTTAACGGGGTAAGTTGTCAATAACTATTTTGTAAAACTTAAGTATATCTGGAAATCGATTCAGAATGACGTCATTAATATTTAATGTACAATCACAAATAATCCCGTAATCAAAATTTAAATGTGTTTCAACAATGTTTCTAAACTACAACCAAAGTTTTAAGCGATTATATAAGTATTACCTTTAACCTGTACTCAGCAGAGGCCTGGTTTAATAAGTCATTACCCAAAGCCTTTGCCTGTCTTTAATTGCTCTGACTAGACAGTTATGTCAATTGTGGAATCTTGTAACACAGTGATGATGTCATTTTGGCCTATCTAATACTACATTTTTCCGTCGCAAAGTATTTCTTACAAAATTCAAATACAAATTGTTTACTTGTTAAAGCTCATCGGTCAGACTTGTAAAATAAACCGTATGTTAAACATCGTTTTAGATTTTTCTTATCGTTTTCGGATGAATGAAATTTAACCTGAAGTGTTGTCTAACATCTTATACATTTAAAGCGATATAGTTTGTACACTCAGTTAGTTTTGGCGCTCAATGGGGGACCGTAATAGCTAGCAGATTCGGCTACCAGCCTGTAATAGCAAATACACAAAACTCTCTGGAATTCAAAGGACGAATTCCCATATTTGAGGGGTTGTATGTCACGGTGCGAATCTACTGCCTAACTAGGGGAAAGATGTGTAAACACACGAATAGCTCAGTTCAGTCGGGAGAGCACTCGCCATGTAAGCGAGGGGCCCAGGTTCGAGTCCAGGTCTGGCTCACATTCTTTCTCACGAATATAATTGTCAATTATTATTTTATAACGAATTGTTTGACAAAGCTATATAAAGTTAATCAAACACATGTGCTGTTGCCGAGCAAAAGAGCATCCACAAAAACATAAATATCTTCTTACAAGTTTTCGTGTGTTACAGTAGTGTTTCTCGAAAAAAAGACAAAATTAAAAAAAAGATATTCATATAGTCTCCATAATTCTTTAAACTATTGTTGAGCATTCTGATAATCAACATTCATTCGGGATCGACAAGTCTAAGTAATCCGGCACAACAAAATGACAGAAACTTACCAAAGGAGAGGATTACATGGTTTCACAGACCTATCAAAGATAACTCGCCAGCGTGGCTGTTACTGTGCTGCGACGTCGATATATAAAAGAGAACGAAATACTTTTACACTTCCATATTTTTATGTTATTTTCGATAACAAAATAAATGTGGGGGTCTCTTTTGTCGTAAATTATATCAACTTAACAGTGACGTTTTCTAATTGTGATCTTATTATATAATAAGTTAGGACGTGTTTGAGTTAGCGTTCCTATATACGTATAGATAAAATACAACACGTTTGTATGCGTGGTCTTGTGTCTTAAAAAAAAGGTGAAATATGCATATCAAAAATCGCCACATTCAGAAAAAACATCCTCCCCACACAGTCAAGAAGACGAGAGGGAGAGAGCATGGTTAATAAAATGATCAGTTTCAAAAGAGACACCACTAACAATTAACAAAAATGCGAACCCGAGGGGTTACCGCCTTGGAACGGTCAGGGGCAAATCAAGTTGCCACTGGGGGTTTAAACCAGGTTCAAGGGTGCACCAACCTCACACTTGCCCCAACAGGCAAAGGTCTAAATTATTGAATCACTAAAAATCAGATTAGGTTTTACATCCCCACCCACATTCCGTCGGTTACGTATAAAAAGGTAATATATGCATACAGTACTGAAAATTATGAAATTGACAATTTTTCCGATTCCGATCCGGTCCGCTTCCGATCCTAATGTCATCTATAACCGATCCGATTCCATTCCCATTGCGGTCCAATTCCAATTCGATTGCACTCCAATTTTTTCACTTCAGACAATGCGCTCCAAACGATCTTTACGCTTAAACCGATTCTTCCGATTCCGATCTTTTCGCTCCCGCTTTTCATTGGTCATTACTTATAACGCATCTCGCGCTGAATTCATTAGGGAGAAATAGTTTCTCTTTTAGTTTCGGACAGCGTTTATGGTTTATATTTCATACTGAACTTAATAAATGTTTACATTCAAAAATGTTTATTAGCATTAAATACATGTCAGTTGTGAATCTCCTTACTAAATAAAAAAAACACATTTATTCCATAATGAAGCACGGGTGAATGTAAATGTTCCTTATTTCTTCCCTTGTGTAAGAAAAAATATTACGTTTTTTCGCTTAAGAGCACTTTATACAAAAAGGTTCCGAACTTAATTTCAATAATATCATGCATGACAAACACACCATTTACTATTATATGTTTTCAGTTCTATTTACAAAATTATCGTTTAATTAGTTTTTATTACTAGTCTTAAATAGCATAAAACTCAATTAAATTATTGTCAAAAATTGCTTTGTTTAAAGTCGTTAAAAGAATCGGAAGAAGCGATTCGGATCGCTACTATATATAACTGAAAAAACTATAAATAGAAGCGATCCGATCCGATCCGATCAAAACGCTCCGGTCTTTTCACTCCAAGCGATCCAAACGCTCAAAGCGATTCCGATCCGGTCAAAACGCTCCGGTCTTTTCACTCCAAGCGATCCAAACGTTCAAAGCGATTCCGATCCGGTCAAAATGCCCCGGTCTTTTCACTCCAAGCAATCCAAACGCTCAAAGCGATTCGCTTCGATTCCATTCCGTTTCCAATTCGATTGCGCTTCGATTGCGCTCCTAACGGGATCGGTTTGCGATCCGCTTCCGATCCGCTTCCGATCCGGTTGTCAATTTCATGATTTTCAGTACTGTATAAGGAATCGCCACACTCAAAAAACACAGCCTCCCCACGCAGCGAAAAAGAAGAGAGAAAGAGAGAGAGAGAGCATGTTTTATATACGTATATCAATTCAAATAGGACGCTACAAACAATTAACGAAGAAGAGAGTCTTTGGGGATACCGCCTCGGACGGTCAGTGGCAAAACAAATTGCCACCGGGGGCTTAAACCAGGTTTTAGGATGCACCAACCTCACACTTGCCCCAAAAGGTTCTCGTATCACAAAACAAGTACAAGTTGTCTTGGTGAAATAACTCCACCCACCCATCGGCTCAACAATGTTGCATGCAAAAGCACACAAACATATAA
Organism: Corbicula japonica; assembly: GCA_038501625.1. Lineage (NCBI taxonomy): Eukaryota > Metazoa > Mollusca > Bivalvia > Venerida > Cyrenidae > Corbicula > Corbicula japonica. The sequence continues at coordinate 1,595,009 of JAZAYU010000109.1, read as the reverse complement.
AACATAAGAAGCTAATAGCATTGCAAAGCCAAAGGGTAGGTAATCAATAATCTTACCGAGACCAGAGCTCCTGGAGTAAAATCAGCAAGAACACGATGCCAGGGATAAATGGTATAAGATTTAACAGAAATTAAAAATGTTACGTTATTGTTTTAAACATATTTTATTTGTCATAAATTGCAAATAGGTTCGGGCAACATGTGATTTCCACGTTAATGACAGCCCTCACCAATAAAGAAATTAACATAATATAGTGGCAAATGAAATTTTAAATAGAGTTAAATTAAAGTATTATGTAACATGACACTGTTGTTGTTGTTCCATATATCCATGTCTAAGTTAGTAAGACAATTCAAATAAAATAATCACGTGACCGCCCGCCCGCGAGTAGGAAACATCTGACAATATCAATATACGCATTTAAACAGTGTTAAACCGCTTAGTGTCTTTAATGTATTGTTGAACTGCTTTAAATATTAATGTATTTTGCTCAAATGATAAGTTTGTTCGACATTGTAATAAGGTGTGTATGTTCAGCGGATGAAATAGTCTTGTAGCATGAAACATTTTTATTCTTTGTGGTTGATACAGACTACATCTAAAGAAGAAATGTTCAGCATTTTCAATATCGTTATTGCATAAAAAAGTGTAGATTTTAGTTAGATGATTCATGTATAAATCACAATTTAAATTGCTGCAGTTATTGCTTATGCGCGCGTGGTAGATACTTAATGTTCGGTTACAATGTTTGAAGTATTCCGGAACTTCCGGTTGTGGATATAATTTTGTTTTAAGTTTCTGTTTTAATATCTCAAGCGTTTCTGATTCTTTAATGTCCGGTGGTAAATTGTTCCACGAGTTGGTAGCTGAAATTACAAAAGAGTAAGAAAAAAGCGCTGTACGTCTCGATATTGAATTAAAGTTATCTGAATTTCTCAAATTGTATGGATTAACGTCTCCGGCGATGTTTGGAAAAATATCTAAAAAAGCTCCCGGAATCATTCCATTTTTAACTTGATACATTATTATTAGCTTTTGCATTTCTCATCGTGATGAAAGAGGAACCCAACCTATCTCTTTAATGAGGTTAATAATGGAGACTGATCTAGTTAGACCTGTCACTATGCGAGCTGCCTCGTATTGCAAGCGTTCGAGTTGTGCTTTTTCGTATTCGTTACAACTATCCCATACGACTGATGCGTATTCAAGAACGAGGCGCAAGAAGGATATATAGATTTGATTGAGCGTATTTCTGTTAACTTTGAACTTAATTGCTTTCATTAGTCCTAAGACTTTCGATTCGGAATGCATTATAGTGTCAATATGAGCATGCCATTTTCCATCATCGCTAAAAGTTACTCCTAAATGTTTATGTGATGAGACAAAGTTTAGATGGACATCGTCAAATAATTAGACTGGATTGCGGCTAGTTTTATTGCAAGAAAAGAAACGAACTTCTGTTTTATCTGGATTGAATTTAACCTGCCATTGTTTTGCCCAAGCACTGATCATCCTTAGGTCAAAGTTTAATAAGCCCTCGAGATCATCAATATTAGATGTAGTTTGAGCTAAGGATGTGTCGTCTGCAAATAGTCTAGTTACACTTAACAAATTGTTCGCTATGTCGTTAACATAAATCAAGAAAAATAAGGGCCCTAGTATAGAGCCTTGAGGGACTCCGGCATTGATAACGTTTTCTTTTGAGATACTAGAACCTATTGTGACAACCTGTTTCCGAGAACTTAAATAATTTTCTATCCATAATATAATTTTACCATCAATACCACATTGTTTTAATGTATAAAGAAGTCCTTTGTGCCACACCCTGTCACGTTATAAAGCTGTTAGAAAATAATGGTTCTTTTTAATTAGTTGTTTCTGCTTTACATTGAATTTTTTTAAATTGAAAAAATATCATTAAAATATAATATTTTAAAAAACATTTTATGAGTGTACCAATGAATATTTTGATCACGAGTTTAAATCATACTTAGGAAAGCAAGGCTACATAATAAACATTGCAATACCATTAGTTATTCATATAGTATCATTAATGTGGTAATCCCAACAACCTCTAAATACGTGAATTTAGGGCCGACAACAGCCATCATCGCACCTTCAACGATAAAAACGATATTAACTATCAAAATCTCTCTAACGGTAAAATCCCGTTCAATGAAACTGCACAAGTAAGTATTCTTAGTTGATACCAATTACTGTGCAATGACGATAGAAGACTGTCCTTAAATGTCTTTGTATTAATATATAAAGTTTCATTGAATTGATATTATTACAGCTTTTAACAACGCCTCAAGGTACCTTGATGATTTATTAAATATAGATAATAACCATTTTCCATAACTGGTTAATAAGATTTATCCTAAAGAACTACAGTTTAATAAAGCGAACAATTCAAAAAAGCAAGCAAACTTTCTTGATCTAAATCTGTCCATTGAAAATGATTACGTCACTATTTAAATATAGGATAAAAGATATGATTTTAATTTTAATATTATAGTAAATTTTCCGTTATAAGACGGCGATGTTCCTCGTGCAACATCTTAAGGGTTTATATCTCACAGCTTGTTCGCTTTTCCTGACTTGTAATGATTTTAATGATTGCTATGAACATAATCTTTGTATTACAGAAACACCTTTAAAACTGGGTTATCAGTATCACAAATTAAGATAAAACTTTTGCAAGTTCTATCGCCGAAACCCAGAATTAATTAAAAAATACAGGTGCAGTTTAAAATCACTATTGTAACAATGCATTTCACAGCCAGTTGATATAATTTATAAACTGAAGAAGATTTATTGAAATGTTAATTTCTCCCGGTTATTCGTAAAACCATCTCTAAATTTAAAAAGAAAGGTTTCATGCATGATATTCTACAGCACTCTACAGGCATGGTGGTTAACCCATCTACAGTTGATCAATATGGTTATCTCTTTGGTTGCACGACGGTGGCAGGGGTTAAAAAGATTATGAAGGTTTGTGCGGAAATCATGTTTAAGAACATGGAAGCTCGATTTGTTTCTTTTATCCCTGTCATCGTGTTCTTGCTGATTTGACTCCAGGAGCTCTAGTATCGGTTATGTAATTGAGTACCCGCCATTTTGGTTTTTTAATGGTATTAGCTTCTTATGTTCTATATGTTTAAGGGGTTTTGCATGCAACATTGTTGAGCTGATGGGTGGGTTGGAGTTATTTCACCAAGACAACTTGTACGTGTGTGTTGATATGAAAACCTGTTGGGGCAAGCGTATGTTGGTGCACCCTAGAACCTGGTTTAAACCCCCAGTGGCATTGTTTTGCCTCTGACCGTTCCAAGGCGGTAACCCCATGGGTTCTCATTTTCGTTAATTGATTGTGGCGTTTTATTACTCTTTTACACTATCGGCTCATAACATTCACCTCTGTATAGCCTGGGACTACTTTCAACTACTTTTACATTACCTAAAAGAAATAGTTCACCAATTACATTTACTTGTGGTTTTTCGGCTTTAATGAAAGATAGTGAAGATTTCAGTCATTTGTTTTACCTCGAGCTTTCAAATTCATAATTTATGACCGTATAAAATAAGGCTGTCGAGTTTGGTACAAAATCTTGACATTGAGCCTTTCGCAGACATGAAAAGTGAGTGTAAGAAACGACAACTCTGCGAAGGAGATTGGCGTTTTATTTGAGTTGAAACACTTATAACTAAAATGCTCTCTTTTCCTCTCTTCTCTTTCGCTGCGTGGGGAGGCTGTGTTTTATAAATGAGGCGAATCCTGATATGCATTTTTCAACACTCTGACATATATACACTGTCTGGGTCGAAGCTACATGCATGTCTGGTCTTATGTTTTGATGTTTAATTGATCAGCTATGGTATTCTTATTATTGTAAGAACAAAAATGATAAGTTTTATCATCGCTAGCATGAGAATTACTCTCAAAACCTGTTTAAACATAAACATTTACGCTGATTTTATAAGAGTACACAGTGTAAACGGTACTTTCTGTGGTTGATTTAAGCGAGTTTTTGAATGATATTGCATAAAAAGGGTAATAACGTCTTTTAAAACAAGTGCTACGAAAATCGCCTGTTGAACATGTATTTGTCGATTGGATTTCTCATTACAATACATACAAAATCTCCTCATTTTTGAACTGTTTACTACGTTTTTGTGACAATCAGTGCGCTAAATCTGGTAGATGATACAATCGGTTTATACAAAGTGATATGTATAGTTAAACATGTACATATAAATAAATAAATAAAAAAAACGGTCTTCATGTTCAATGTATATTTGTCGAACGTGATTGCAAAGTATCTTGAGTTTTGCGATCAATAGTTTTTATGTTTATTATTTGGACAATGTAAAATATTAAAAGTGACACTCATTTTATCACGGCGACTCTGCAAAACTTAAACTTGGACAAAATTGTACAATTGATTATATTGAGCATGATCTAACATATATACCCAACAAAAAAATTCTGCACACAAGGGTTCTTTTGCGACAATTTTATAATGTAGCGCAAATAACTGTTAAAAATATTGACATTTGTCTCAAGACTAATTGTTTGCAGAGTTAAAGACGAAAACGGAATAAAAATTGATTGGTAAATAACCAAGAAATATCGGTTTGAGTATGAGTATGAGTATGATAGGGGTCAACAGTCAAAAGTTGCAAACTTTACTGTATCAAGGTAGATGTGTTAAATCTATGCAAGTATCTTTTTTATACCAATTATAAGCATGCACTGTGATAATGGCCACAGGAAGTAATCAAAAGTTGATACCAAGTCATTTCCAGAAAAACATGCAAAGAAATTACGTTTTTATTAATTAATGTATCATATTGTCGCACTCATTGACCTAAAGGGTCATATGTCAATGCAGTTAAGCGATGATTCGAACAGTTTGCATTCTCTATTGTTGGTCTTTGTATCCTATTTATTTAATGTATAAAAACAACCAATAAATGCAATAAATGCAATCAACACCTAATCTTATTTGAGCAAAACACAACTGCATTTTTGGAATTCAAAGTAAAATTATTTTTTATTTTCATCAAGGAAGGTTTTCATTGTTAATTTGACCGTCTTGGCAAATGTGGGACCGCATCGGCCACTTGTTATTTTGCCAACTTATTTTGCCGAGTATATATTAAAACATAATAACGGTTAGTAGGGTACAAACAACGGATATTATAAGAGAATAACATAAGTGTGAGTGTTGATCAGTTATGTCACTGTGCTTTCAATTCCGATATAGTTTGCATTTATTTATATTGATTTCTATTGATATATAATCCCAAATAATAAATGCATTTGTGGTGGTTTTCTTTTGTCAGTTATATTAATATACTAATATGCTATGCAGTCAAAGCTAAAACATTTTGTTATTCGTAAACCCACCTCACCCACGAAAATTAAGTCAATGGGAGGGTATTAATATGTCCATAACATTTAATGATAAATTTGCTCCTTCTATGGTAATTATTTGAAAACTTGCTCCGACAATGCTCAAAGATTAAAATTTTTTTGGGAGTTGGAACATTACTGTTTATTAGCACATTAATTGTTTAGTCATTGTTTACACAATTTAAAAGTTGTATGTTAGTAATGGGTCTAGCAATATGACATGCTGTATGTAGTATATTCCTTGCGAACAGTCAGTTCACGTTGTCCGTCTCAGAAGCCGAGCAATATTGATATAAACAACTTAAAAATATTACAACGAATCTGCTTGGTGCCTGGAGATAAATAATTAAACTTGCATAAACACACCCTGGTACCGGCTGGTACAATGTGAAGAAATCGTCAGTTATTTTGTTTTTGTAATATAATCAAAGCAAATGTGTTTTGTTTTAGTATATGCGGATCTCCACCATATAATAAAACAGAATTATTGATTATTTCTTCACAGTTTTGAAGACATTTCTGAAGCTGCACTTGGTGAGTGCCAAACATTTACATACCTGTGCATTGGGAGTGCCATTTTGAAACCACTGACCATCTTTAAAAACGAGTCATTCATGAAATAAAACAGATCATAGCTTGGAATTTGAAGTGGTTGTTGTAGGATGACAGGATTATACTATACTGTATCAAATTTTAAATGAATAAATTTACAGTATTTACACTGTTTTTAAGTTTTATTTTGACATTTGACGTTTTTGAGTCAAGCAGTTTGTTTATTTCACGATTAAATGTTGTGGCGCTTGCAGAACATAGTCATTATTTATTCACCAGAGCGCTGAATATGTTTCACTTTTTAGAAGGTTTTGAATTTCCGGAGATATAAACGAAATACTTACACCACCTCTCCTCTAAAAGTATTTACCGTGAGCTGTATGTGGGAGTGCCACCTGTACTTGGGAGAGCCGGTGCCAGGGTGTGATAAATAATATGCAAAAGTATTGAAGGATGAATTTGTAATAAAATCAACGCATGTCGATCAAGTTAAGAACGTAACTGGTGTGTATGTGTTTAAAATGACGTTTTTATCTCATAACACTCTAAGTTGGATTGATAACATTAAACTGGTGACATTTATAAGCAGTTTAAGTCAACACCAAATATTTAGAGGTAAACTGTAATCATTTGAAATGTCGGTGATAATTTACTTTTTTTTCTATGACTTAAGACAGGTTTTAAAAATGCTCGTGGGAGAGATTTTTATCTATAGGCAATGAGATTACAAAGTTTTGAGAGAAAAAAAGAGAGAAAAAATAAGCCTTGACTTTTATATGCGTTAGCTTCTTCACCTTTCATTTAGTCAAAGTTGTTAACCAAATACCATTATAAGGTTTTCTCTCTGAATGACTTGAAATATCGGTTACCAAGTTAAAAAATAAAAATAAAATATAAAAAGTAATAATTATTTTTGTGTTATTACACTTCAATTATTAGGGCTTATTATTAACATATTTAACTTTGATTTCAACGCTTCAAAATGTTTTAACTGTTTAACATTTTAAACACTTTGTTATCGCCGAATTCAAAAAGATCGGTACAATTTAAAATCACTTTTATGGTAACATGGTATTTTTTTTATTATGAAGCCATAATTTTTACGGAGATTTAATTTATATCCTTAAGAAAATACAAGGGCAATTTATTTTTCTTCACGTTATTCGTAAAACCCAAGTTCAAAACGAATGGTTCTAACATATAAGGTTATAACGATATTCTACAGCGCTCTGCATGCCTGGTGATAAACCATCTACAATTGATCGTTATGCTAACCTCTTTGCACGACGATGGCAGGGGTTTAAGAGTTTCTGAAAGGTTATAGGAAAGCCTTTTAAAAGAATCAAGTTCTGTCTTTCATAACTGGCATCGTGTTCTTGCTAATTTGACTCCATGGGCTCTGATCTCGGTAAGGTAATTGAGTACCTACAGTTTTGCTTCACTGTGTTTTTAGCTTCTTATTTTTTATATATCTGTGCGTTTTTGCATACATCATTGTCAAGTTGAAGGATAGGTGGAGTGTTTTCACCAATATAACTTTTACTTGTTTGTTCACATGCGGTAATGTTGGGGAGTGAGTGTGGGGGAGTGTAAGTGTGAGGTTGGTGCACCCTAGAACCTGGTGTAAACCCGCAGTGGCAAATTGTTGTGCCACTGACCGTTCCAGGGAGGCAACCTCAAAGGTTCTCTTTTTCGCTAATTGTTTGTGGTGTCTTCTTTGAAATTGATATTTTTTAAAAACCCACGCTCTCTTTTTCTCTTTTGGCTGCGTGGGAAGGCCGTGTGGCAATTCCTGAAATGCTTATTTCGCTTTTGGTTCATTAAATTGTAAATACAATAGTCTCACCCGATTTAACACACAAGTCGCCTTTGATTGCTTTCAATTTTTACGTTCTTTCCTATTTATTTACACGCTTAGCTCGACTATTTTTAGAAAAGGGGAGCTATATTACTTACTCCGTTGTGGGCGCCGGCGTAGGTTTCGGCGTCCATTATCCAAACTGTGTACGTTGCCTCATAACTTTGAAACTACAACTCAAAACTCGAAACACGGACTATGTAGTCATAATCATTATCATAACTAGCAAGACCCTTAACTCGCCTATGACATTATTCGGATTTTGCCTCTTCTTCATTTAGATTTGAGTTCAAGGTTTTATTCAGTTACATAAACCACCGTGTCAGCGGTTTTTATTTACAGAATGATTGGGTAGTAAGTTCCTGAAGATCATATTTGATGGGGGCATAAAATTATGCAAAGTTCTTTGCAAATAGCTCAGGTAGTTTTCGAGAATATATAGCGTATTTTGTTTTCATTGTATTAAGTCACGATCAACAAAATGTCGTCATTTACACGCGCAAAGAAATTTTAAAAAGTATGTGGTTATGTGTATTCTATTGGGTTCTGTTATATTTAAGCTGGAGGGAACTAAATAAAAAAACAACAATTAATTATATTTGATATATACTTTTGTTATAGCAGCTGCGATCAAATCACGTATATTCGTTATAATATGCACTACGATAAGTGAGCCTTCATTTCTATAAGTATATAAAAGCACGTGCTAATGGCATATTTCAACAAACAACTAAATTCGTTTTTTTAGGAAAGTCAAATGTCTACTAAAATAACACTATAAACAATCGCCCAAAAGTCGAAGCGGCTGGCACTGGCTCTAAAACTGTATGCTCAACCTGAAAAAAATCATTTGAATGTATGAGATCCTTACCATGTAAACTAAAATAGAAAACTGCAACTACACTTCCCAGAAGTTTCAAGTTCACACTTCTTAACTGTTGATCACTAAATCTGAATGATAGTTTTTGTTTTCAAAATATACTGAACAAAAATGAAAATCTACCAGTTTTTAAATACACAAAAACATGAAAACAATTGAAAACATATTTTACGATTTGTACAAGATGTCAACACGGTTACTTCCAAGAATTCCCCGTGATATTTACACTTAAATGATTAACAAATCTCATTTCTTACGTTTTGCCGTTTATGTTCCCTATGAACAGTTTTAAATCGTGTCAGTATATTTAGAATAGTTGCTTAGTAAGATAAACTGACTTGTAAGAAACTATATTTAATTGAGTCAACAAGTTTTACTAGAATATATAGAGGATATTTGTTTTTACCAGTGTAAGATTATAAGTATCTTGCATGAGCGTGAGGTGAAGATGGAAAAATCTGTCACCGAGGGGAACTGTTTTGCGGGAACGAGGCACTGCCGAGTTCCCGCCAAAACTGTTCACCCGAGGTGACAGATTTTTCCATCTCTACCGAATATCTCATGCAAGATACTTTTTCTTGCATACCTTTTACTGTTCATAACATTTGTGTTTTTATACAAACTTAATTTTGTCTTCTTACGCGGAAAAATTGACGTTTACGCAAACCTTATTTGACGTCACTAACTTGTATGCATTACTTGAAGATGTGACGTCACTCGCGTAGCACGCGAAAGTTTTCTTTTCCCTAGGGAAAAGATCTTTTCCCTATGGAAAAGATAAGACTTTTTTACCGGTAAATCACGCGGAAATACTTTTCCGGTATACAAGAAAAAAGATATTTTTCACCGAGTGAACTCCAGAATTCGTATTTTCACGAGTGGCGAAGCATCGAGTGAAAATACATAATTCTGGCGTTCACGAGTGAAATATATTTCTATCTTTCACTGGTAAGAACAAATTTCAAATTTTCTTTTTATTTTATGCTTTTAGTGCACAACAAGTGAATTCGACAAAATAAAACCATGAAATGGAGCCGAAAAAGTTTGTTTATGACGTGACGGCATGTAAAAACAGTAAAATACCACAATGACTTTTATTTTACCGGGAAAATTCTATAATTCACTGAAAAGCATAAAATAAAATCTTTTCGTGCCTCATTGTTAAACAACTTTATGTCAAACTCCATTTTTGAAAATAAACTTAGATAATAAATGAATAAACTAAAAATCGCCAACTTAGTGCAAAAACGATATCAATACCATAAAAACATATAAATAGAGATATCCCGTTACTGCGCTAAGTCGACGATATGTGTTTGTTTTTGAACTATGCTATTAAGTATCGTGAATACTGATTTAAAATTCTTCGTGCTATTTTGAGTTGCATTGTACTTGCTATCTGTGACATAAAATTACTAGGTCACTTGCCTATTATTTGGGGACCGCCAATGCCTCCTAAAAACAAACAAAAATTAAATTTAAATGCATGTTGTTAACATAGTTATCTTCATTTTAAAATCAAATATCGACCGTGATCAGAAAATCAAACTTTAAAATTAATTCTTTAACATGCATTTCCCTAAGAGAAGAGTTCTTGTTGTTTAAGGCTAATTTACACAAATGAAAACGTTCGAAGTGTGCCCCTTAACAATGTTTGATTAAAATATACCATTTTAACATCACGTTTAATGATGTGTCTCAGTGTGGTTTCTATTATATACATAGCTGAACTGAAAAGGTCGTTTTTGCAATCACCACTAGGTATGATTCATCATCATCTCGTGTTTTGTTACCTCAGCTGAGACGACAGGAATTTGTGGAAATTTCAAAGCTGACTCGAGGTTGATATGATCACGGTCTTACACGTCATTTGTACAATATATTTAATATGTTTTCGACATTTATTTCAACAGATTATTTTAAGACTTGTTCTTAAGGAGCAGGTTCACCTGTTTGTTTGTCATATTGTAAGCATACAAACACAGTTTGGTGAGGTTAATTATTTATGATTGATTACGCGGAAAATCATCACCTTTGCATTCGCCATCAGACACAGAAAGGTCGTCTATCGCTGTATCACCCTTATATGTTGGTCCCACGTCAGCGGTGATCACTAGCTTATAATCGTTGATAGCCTGATTAGCATGAATGGTTAAAGATGCTTTTATCCAACTCATTCCATGGTCCCCTTCCACTTTGAATAGCTCTTTCTCTTGATGTAAACAGGTATCCTTAAAGTATTAAACAAAGCATGTTCAGTATACATGTTTCATATACATATCGGTAAAAATGGAGCATACAAAAACACAACCATTGTACACAGCCTAATAGGAGAGGTGAGAGAGAGGGAGAGAGAGAGAAGGAGAAAAAAGAAAGGGATCTAACTTGATACTGGTCATTGCGTTTAGAGACTAGAGTCAAGACAAACTGCTTCAAAACTGATGCCTGAAGAATCAAGTCAATAATCTTTCTTGGATGTTTGTGTACATTATCGACTATGGTACTCAAAACGTTAAAAGAATGATATAAACTCGGACCACAGCCTGCAAAGTAGCATTATCAACCAACTAAAAATAGAAGGCCTGAAGCAACAACTACAAAAAGGGAACTTCCAAAAATATATATATCTTAGGTAACCCCGTTTATTTCAAGTTTGTTTTTTACATATAGCATGGATAACATATTTATAATATACAACTTGCAATTTTTATCGTCGATACCTAGATCTAATTCATAAATACATGTGCAGTTTAAAATCACTATTGGAACAAAGTATTTCACAGCCAGTTTTTTATGGAGATTTAATTTATAAACTTAAGAAGATAAAGGGCAATGTTAATTTCTCCCGGTTATTCGTAAAAACCATCTGTAAATTTAAAAAGAAAGGTAGTAACATGATATTTTACAGCGCTCTGCATGCCTGGTGATTAACCCTTCTACAGTTGATCATTATGCTTACCTCTTTGGTTGCACGACGGTGGCAGGGGTTTAAGAGTTTATGAAGGTTTATGGGGAAACCTTTTCTTAAACGAACCTAGAAGCTCGATTTGTTTCTTTTATCCCTGTCATCGTGTTCTTGCTGAGTTTACTCCAGGAGCTCTGGTCTCGGTCATTGAGTACACGCCCTTTGGCTTTGCAATGCTATTAGATTCTTATGTTTTATATGTTTGTGTGCTTTTGCATGCAACATTGTTGAGCCAATAAGTGGGTTGGAGTTGTTTCACCAAGACAACTTGTATTTGTTTTTGTGATATGAGAACCTGTTCGGGCAAGTGTGAGGTTGGTGCACCCTAGAACCTGGTTTAAACCCCCAGTGGTAATTTGATTTTCCACTGACCGTTCCAAGGCGGTAACCCCTCGGGTTCTCATTTTTGTTAATTGTTAATGGTGTCTCTTTTGAAACTGATCATTTTATTAACCATGCTCTCTCCCTCTCTTCTTCTTGACTGTGTGGGGAGGCTGTTTTTTTCTGTGGCGATTCCTGATATGCATATTTCACCTTTTTTTGCAAACTTTAACAATATATATTTTTTCTATTAAGTGATCAAGACCAAAATATTATCTGTATTAATGCCATGACAATCTGCGTGTTAATCGCCAGGAAATCTGAGTTAGTTTTTAAAAGTCTTTGGAATGAAGAAAAGCTATATGCAATAAAACAATAAAGAAAATGACATACTAGCAAGTGACAATAAATAGAAGATTTTTAAAAATCGTTAACATCCATACAACTTTTGTCTTTAATTCTGGTACGATAAACAAGCTAGTTATTATAAGCTGCTTAAATTATGCCATTTACATCGATAACTTGCAACAGGATAGACCTGTTCGTTATTTATCACGTATTCAGAAGAATATTAAAACAAAAAAGTCACAAGATTTGATTTATATCTATTTTTGTTAAAAGTAAACAACCTGTAAATTCAGTTGCAATTTGCCAATCCCATCACCATACATATAATACCAGAACTCGAAGCATAATGTGTGGTTAGCTGGTAACAGCGGCGACACAAGGCTGGCAAATTCCCCGGCTTGTCTTGGGGACGATGATTCTACATACAAATACTTTCCTTGTGCTGTGGTTTACAAAATACTAATTTAAATAGTTTGTCTAATATATAAAGAAATAAAAATGTGACACATTGCACTTATATGCGATGAAAGTCCTTTATCAAACCGTTTCCATTAAATGATTAAATCGATATGATGGTGTTTACACGGGTAGGAAAAAACTTTTTTTAAAGCGTATGGTTTCATACCTTTTTTAAACAAAGCAAATTCAGATTTTATTGCACCGAAATCTGGAGAAGAATTTGTTATATTGCAACATTTTAGAATTGCTTTTGAAATACCCACGTTGACGAAAAAGCGAATAACGGCACGATTGTTTTGGCGGCAACTAGTGGCAAAACGTGCGTACCGTACTTTTTGACGCCGCAAGTTTACAAATACATTCGTACAGTCCAATACCAATGAACGTATTTTTTTGTAGCCAAGCCTCTTTATAAAATACATCGCACTGCGCTTCACTGTTATTTTTGATACGTTAGATGAACAAAGACCTAATCATAGAGGGTGAATTTGAAGTGTAACTTGTTTGCGATAAAACTATTTGCTTTGAACGTTGAAATCTATAAAACTGTTCACAATAGTCTATTTTGTGATTTCGAAGAGCAAACATTTTGTGTCAAGGGTCGCCACTAAAACACGTGAGGTCATTTGCTTATGCGTAATGTGGGTGTCAATGAAGAGAAGAGAATCGATGATAATAATTTTGATGATGTTCATGGTGGATTCTTACCTTCAAAAATCAGTTACTACTTTTTCCAGTAATTAGAATGAAGTAAATTTAAACAAAGATAAACCGCAAGGTTTATAAATGTAAATTAAAAATCAATATCAAAGAGCTTGATGCAGATCATACATTGAGTTATTTTTAATTTACAAAAAAGTGTTTTATTACACAAAATTAATACTGTTGTGAATTCAAATTAGTGATGTAATGAAGTTTAACTGATAACTTGTATTCGCTCTATTAAGATAGTAACACACTTTCTTTGTGAGCTTAAAATACGATCACAATCTGTAAGTCCGGCAATTTAATTGGAACTTACATGTCCCTAAAGTGTGATCGTTGTCAGGTCCTGTATCCTCAGTAAGCGTACTGCCACTTTGCAAGGTCCAGTCAAAATTGTCATTGTTGTGCTGCACCCAGTTACAGGTTCCGCCGTCGTCAAAACTACAGCTATCTACGTCAGATCTCACTGTTTAAACAAAGGTAAACTTTCTTAACATTCTTAAGTATTTTATAGACAGCAAAAGTGTGTAATATGTGAAAGACGACACAATGGTCTGTTGATGTGGGCATGCAAAACTATGTTAAAGTGAATAGTTGAAACAATAATAAATGTGAAACTTGTCACGTCATTATTTTGCAACGATTCCATGTGTGCGATTTATATCAAGTAAAATACAACAGATAAAATCAGCTTTAAGATAATGATATTGATTAAATACCATATATTTTTATTAAACTAGATGAGTGTTCAATTGAACACTTGTGTCGCTCTCTGGTACTATGTCGAAATAAAAAATGCACTTACAAAATGGGCATAATTCCATCTTGACCTAAAAAAACCTTGATACTTCATTTTTGTTAATTGTTTGTGGTGTCTTTTTGAAACTAATCATTTTATTAATCAGGCTCTCTCCCTCTCTCTTCTTTTTGACTGTGTGGAGAGGCTGTTTTTTCTGAATGTGGCGATTCCTGATACGCATATCTCACACGTGTTGGTATCATTGCGAGCGTGTTGTCATGAGCAATGTAATTTGAAAGTTAGAGGAAGAAATATTGAGAAATGGCAAAGTAAAAGCCAATGTTAAGTTTCGGGCAAAAATCCAAGTACAAAAAAGGGGCTTAACTCCATCAAATGTGACTTTTACCTAGAGAATTTGGCAGCATCACGAGCGTGTTGTCATTCAACATTATTTGAAAGCTTCATGAAGAAATATTCAAAAATGGCTTCATGAAGAAATATTCAGAAAATAGCCATCGTTAAGCTTTCGTGACGGACGGACGAACAGACGAACGGACAAAGCGATCTCGGAAAATATCAAAAATGTCAAGTAATTGACAGAATCACAGCAGTAGGTACTTGAGATTTACAATATTTTCACCGCGAATCTGTTTATATCCATCTTAGTCGCATATATTCTCCTGAAGTTCGTTTAAACAACCCTTACAGTGTTATTCATTTATTTATAAAACGAGTAAACAAGTTATGCAAAGTCAAGATTCAGACCAATTATGTCCACATGGAATGTTTGTGTTACTACTCCTGCAATTGTCCGTGCACTGCACATGTAAGTTCCGCTGTCTCCGATGTTGACATTATGGCGATGAAAAATGGATACTAGAATATAAAATATATTACATTACAGTATTCCTCGACTAAATGATTTGCACTGTACATTTTGTGACATTGATTCGGGAGTAACATACAAATCAAATAGTTGTTCGTTTCTATAAATTAACTTTACTTCCTGATAATTATCACATATTGCCTTGACATTAACAGTGTAAGATGTTTAGCCAATGTAATATGTTAACCAATCAACTTGTTCTAGTTTTAGTCATTTGTTTCTTGTGCCGTCATTTTGAAATATGTCGCGCTATAAATATGTTCTCATACACTGTTAAACGAATCGAATTATAAGTTAGCTAGGAGTATCAATATGGCTGTTCATGTCTCCTGCTACATAATATTGGAAAAATAGAGAGATTTGTTCAAACGTTTGTTTGTTGGTAGTTCTCTTTAATCTAAAAATATAGAGGTTTGAATTGTTTATTAAATTTTGTGAACAATCATAGAATTGATAAAATTCGTGCATACCGGTGTTATTTTCAATAGGTCCTCCACAGCTGTCTAATTTTGACCACTGGAAGGTTTGCTGGTGTGGTGCATCACTTACACTGCAGTTCAGGGTAAATTGCATTCCCGATTGTACCCGCAGAACAGTAACAGCTAGTGTAGATTGAAAGACGTCATTATGGAGCATGCAAAGCATTACAAGTATGTGCTACATGTTCATCCGATTTTTTTTTGTTTTAGCATATGTTTATATTATTAAAACTATAGGAGGTATCATTTTAAATTTCATCCCGTTCATGTACATGTTCATGCTGCTTTAATTAAATTCCGTTGTATTGTTATAATTTTTAGTATTAGTTATCTGTTTTGTGTAAATAAATTAGACAGTGTGTATTTTTGTAATACAATGAATAGTTTCTTTCCGTTTAACTTGAATTTCAGCGCAAATTTACCTGACTTTTCGCAGAATTTTCCAATAAAGTGTTCGGGACAATCACAAAGAAAATCTGAATCATGAGAGAAGCAAGTTCCGCGGACACAAGGATTCTGCACACAGGGATCTGCAACTGTACATTAATCAAATAATTAATAATAACAAACAACACGTGTTAGGGAGTATGGTTCGAATGTGAATAACTAGACGACTTGTAAAATGTCACATTCTACAAATTAAACAAACCTATAATTACAATAGGTTAGTTCGCTATACTGCATCCTACATAATTGCTTTCTTAATTTGTGTTGTCGATGAACCTGTGTTATCAATAAAGAATAAGTAATGTTAGATGTTTGTACTTATTGCCTTGCTTATTAAACATGTTGGGAGAAAAGGTAGGAAACATCTTTTTATTTCACATATTGTTTCAAGCCAACGGAGTTTCGTAACTAACATTTAGTCAACACGTTAATTACAAAACAAAATCACATTAGGGTTTTAAGACGGAGTAGAAATCTAAACATGTATGCATAATTTAAAACTAAAAGATGATTTTAAAAATAACGATAATTATTTTTCAAATGTCAGTACGTACATATAGCTTTCATATGGTCGAAAAAATCCATTATACTATTATATTATGTTCGTCTTTGATTCAAATTAGTATATTTGAGAATAAACTGAGGCAATGTTAGTAAACTTGCACGAGTCACGATATTAAAATGTATGTACAGTCGTGTTATTTCATGGTTTTCTGTTTTCAAAAGCAGATAGTCATGCATGTTTCGAAACGTAAATAGGAATAGTTTTTGTTACCACACACTTTAAAATGTTAAGAATGTTTTCTAAAATAATTCGTTTTATTTTTGTTTCTTATTGAAGGGCGAGGCGGGTGGGTGGACGTGTTTATTTTGTTTGACCGGTTTAACGGTTTGCTCTGATCTTAGTAATTGTATATAAAACACATATGAACATCAACAACAGTTAGCCATCGAATTACCTTTTACACAGAATATTTGATACTTGACATCGAATAATGTTCTTAATTTTATGCTAACAACACTGGGGAAACTGATTAAATAAAGAGTGAAGTATTTACCATTTTGACACAAATAACCATCAAAACCTGTTCTGCATTGGCATGCAAACTGATCAATACCATCCTTACAAAATCCTCCATTCATGCATGGATCTGAGCTGCATTCGTCAATATCTATAACAATGCAAATTAAAATATGTAGCTAATTGCATAGCCCGGTAAAGATAACAACAGTAACTTGCATCCAACATGATGCGGAATGTAAAAAAAATGGGACTTATTACACAGTATAATATATTTACTGAAATCGTTTAAAACTACTTACACACGTATTGTTTGCAAACATAATCAGTATATCAGGCATTAGTAATTAAAATTATAACCAAATTGAGGAAATACAATTTAAATAGTAATTGTTATACAATATAATATTGTTAGTTTTTACGAAAAAAATACGCGTAGCATTTTTCATTGAAATGTTATATCCTATTTAGAATGCGACCTTGATTTTGTTTCAATTGCGTGCATTATTGGTATAGATTTGTTGTTTGGATTTCACAAACTCAGTTTGAATTATCTGCTTATTTTATAAATAATATTAATAACGTTATTCGCATATAAAGTGTATCTTAGTTTACCCCCTATACCTATCTTCCGAGGGACAATTGTTCATGTTATATTTTTATAATAGCGCTTTAAAATTTCTATAGTTCACAAAGTCGATGGATGATAAAAAATACATAAGGAGAATGCACTTGTAATGTTTTCCCTACCAAGTTCGCATCGTTTCCCAGTGTATCCTGATGGGCACAGACAACGAAATTGCGTTTGGTGGTGAAAGCAAACACCTCGTACACAGGGGCTTGGTTTACAAGGATCTGAAACTGTTATTGAACTAAACTAAAACAGTTGAAAAACAGCGCATATCATTCATTTAATCCAGTTATGTTAAGCAACATTTGGAGCCATAGAACAATATTATACCAAATACTTAGTATTGTTTCTAGTCTTACTCGTGTATTTCATTTTTATGTGAGTAAAGGGTATGATTGAGTGGGTAAGCAGATTCATTAGCAAATAACTGTGTTCAAAGCGATTTATCCAGTCAACCATTTGGTAGGACTTTTTTGAGTTTTTAGTGCTTTTTTCAGTCTAGAATAATATCGTTTTACACATTATAACATTAAAACAATCTTTGAAGATCAAGATTATCGTAAAATCGAAGTCGAGTATGAAATAATGAATTCACATTACTGGTAAACGTAATACTATGTTCAATCATTGCTTCGTTTGAATCTGTTTATACTTTTAAAGCCAGTACATGTACATGTAACTTTTGTTAATAGAAAAAACTTCTGATAGATTTTAAATTACAAATATCAAACTCACGTTAAATGTGTATAATAGTTAAATAAAGCGGCACATTTCAAATTGTAAGTTTTTATTTTATCACAGTGACTATGATAGTCATATCTGTTTAACTTTTAGATTCTGGAACGGCATGTAAGTAACGTTCATGTACTACCTTGCTCACAGTGTTCGCCACTGTATCCCACCGGACAATTACACGTTCCGTTTACACACTGTCCGCCATTTATGCACATATTCGGATGACAACTAGGGAATTTACCTGTAGAAACATCGAACATCTTTGTTTACACATTGTCTACAGTTATATTGGGTTGAATTATTCATTTTTGTAATGTAGTATTTTACGAAATGTAAAACAGATCGATTTAGGGCTGCCTGCTTCATCAAAATTTTGAATATATTTTTTCAGAGATTTGTGGTATTATATTTGTTCTATAGATTTAATAACAAGTTAACTCAATAAACTCATTTTCAAAATATGATTTCACGGTTTAATTCATTTACTTTGTGTTAAACTGACCATTACCTTAATGGTATGATTAATTGACACAATTATGCCTTATGCCGTTTTATAATGATTTGTATAGATTTTGCAGAATCCGTTATAAATTTCTCCCGATTCCGATAAATTACGGACGTTCTGGTATTACAAGAGAGATCAACATTACGGATGCACAAGATTTCAAAGGAAATTATTTACGCGTAACTTGAAGTTCTACGAAAAAAAAAAACAACTGTATAGTTGATAGAGTAGATCAACCTGTCTTTTAAGTTAGAATAGTATGTTCGATTTTGTTTCTCAGGTATTTGTGTCGTTAAGTACAGAATCTATATAGGTTTTGTTTGGCGGTTCATGAGAAGTTTGATTTTTTTGTGGAAAAAGCATACTCATGGTATGACCAAAGGGGTACATGGACACATGGTTACATTTAATCCTACATTTCTATATCATCCACACTAAAGTTCGATCGGTATATTGTAATGTTTGAAAAGATATACCTCATTAAAGAGAAATAAAGAAAAACTGTGTTTGAGCACATGTAATGAAAACGTCCATTTTATGTCATATTGTTTTAAATTAAATTAATTTTAAGGCTACTTCGTGGAATTGCGTTTTTCTGAAAATACCGCACTGAATGTTCGATAATTATTCAGGGTTGTAATTAACAATACAAGTGTTCACAGCTTCAATATCTGAAAACACCGCAATGAGTATTCCTTGTTTACTGCCATCTGCACGCCACTGACCATCGAACAATATTTATCTGAAAAAAAATCGCATTGAAAGTTCCATGTTCACCGCCTTATGCAAATATCATTTAATTTACCCATCCTGATCTCATTTTTGTTATTTGTTGTGGTGTCTTCTTGTCGCATTGTAATGTTGTTGTTTTTTTTTAAATCGTGCTAAAATGTTACAATATCCCAGGACAATTGTAACCTTGAAAGGTCAAGAGTATTCCAAGTCAGAACTATCGGTCTCGTTAAATGGTGCTCTAAGTATGCTCTTCCAGCGATTCTTTTCATAAGTTGACTTCTGGATATTTATAAACTCTTATATTGGTGACATTTCCTTTAAGAGTGTTTGTACGTAATGTATTCCTTTTTATTTATTATATATGACCAAACGCCTTGAAGGAACTGTTGTAACAAAATTAAGTAAAGGTTAATAAATGGGTAAGCAGTGCCACTTGTCGATAATGGCCCTGTCATATGAATAATGGCCCGAGGGACATTCTCATATGACAGGGCCATTATCGACAAGTTGCACCGCTTGCCCATTTATTTACCTTTTTATTACATGTGTACGTTAATCTCGCTTCACTTTGTACTTAATTGGGCACTTTGATAATAAAATTACTACATCATGATGTCAGTGACTACGTCATTTGGGTTTATATGTGACGTCATTTAACGAATGTTTACTATTTCATTCAGTACCATTTGTTTATTTTGTTTTAACTCAAGGGAAACGATAGAATTTGCTAAACTTTCAATGCTAGAAGTGATAATCGTGGTATGAGTCTGTAAATGCTATGATTTGAGAGTGTTTCATTCTTATACCTCTTATACCTCTTATGCCTTTGCTGAGAGCTTCTTTTACACCAGACTTTTAGGCTAGCTATGTGAATATTATGGTGCAAATGAATGGAAAATAAAAAGGAAAGGAGTGATTTTAAATCGGGAATATTTTACGGGTATGTACAATTTATTCCTTTTTTTAATGATGACATGTGATGAAACCACGGATAACAATTGAAAACCTAAAAATAAGATCGCAAGGCCATTATCGATAATGGCCCTGCCACTCATAAGTTAATGCCCTGCGACTTGAATAACGCTTTCGGTCGCTACTTAAATGTGTTACTATTTATAGTAACACATGTAATAATACGATTTTATATTCCGTTCGCATTGAACCCTATTAAAGATCGATAGATAATAGGTGGAACTATATGTTTGAGATAGAAAAAATGTTGAGTCTCATTTGCCTTAAGCTGTTACGGACTAGATTCTTTGGTGACTTTGCGAAAGCTTGGACTATAATTCATGTATATTTTAGAAGAGATGCTGAATTGATTTTGGAATGCTTGAAGAGAAATGTTTAAATTAGCAGTTTAGTTTTAAATTTGTTTTAAGTAGCATCGACTGAGTTGAATTTAAATAATGCGTTTAGAAAACCTCATCTATATTATGTCTTGCAAAGTGTTCAATATTTGATAAAAGTTTTACTTGCACTTGTTTCACCATGTGTGCTTTCTTATGTTAATATCGGGACTTCATTAAACTTGTTTGACATTTAGACAAACGATATTTCCTCTAACTGGGAGCGAACCCGCACCGTCACCGCGACAGCGCCTAGCCCTGCAATTCCGACGACGTAACCTACTGAGCTAACCGGGACAACCCCTTATGTGCATGGTGAATTTAAACATACCAGTTTGACAATTAGTTCCTTCAAATCCCAGGGCACAAATACAATTTGGGTACGCGGGTTTTGCTGTTAGATTCGCTACACACTTTCCGCCATGCTGACAAACAAAACCAGCACATGGCGACTGCACTGAAACAGATTAAATAATATCGCATTGTTCCACAACTTCTACAGTTTTACAAACTCTTTTATATTTCTCGATGTTCTTTTTTTTCGAAAAAAAATCCATTTTATAGTTATAATTAATATAAATCTGGTTAATTGGAAATGACCTGACGTGTTCCAAGGTGTTTAATAATTATTACAGTTCATTTGTTAAATTTATATCATTTTTTTCCTCATCCCTTCATTATACCCTCTTTCGAAAGGTCTGTAACAGCTCTGATCCTGTAACATCTGTTTTCTCCTTTTTTCCTAAAAATGGAAAATTGAAAAAAAAACGATAAATTTATTATCAACCTTACTAAAAATAATGTGAATGTACACAGCCTATATAAAGATACAAATATTGATATTATTATACTTAATTGGCAGACAAATGTAACGAAAGATCGTTGCATATTTAGTATTTAGCGCATTTCATCAAATTAATTATCTGCAATAAAAATAGATGCACTAAATATGAAAGTCCTTAATTATTTTATCTCGAATATATTTGTTGTATATCTTATATCCCAGCTTAAAAAGAAGAATCTACCATACTTATGTGCAAAAATATCACGAACACATATATTCTCTTTGGCCATTTGAAATAATTTGTTTTGTCGGTTATTTTGTTCAGACGCTGTTTGTCGATTTTAATCTCATCAACTGTATATAAAATATACATTATTATGAAGGTTAAAATGTTTCATTACCCAGGAAGTCCGACTTGTACACAAAACAACGTGTTATCGCTTGCGGTATTTGGCAAGTAGGCAACATAACTTGTACAATAATTGCCATGTTTTTCTGGCCTGAAGATGTGAATCCCTGTCAATAACGGGACGCTTTTGTCAGTCAAACTTGGACTGAAAAAAAAACAACGTGGGATTTGTGAAATAAATCGATATTTCAACCAAAGAAAAAATCAAAAGCTTTAAAACATAATGAATAACCTTTATAAATGTGAAATACAATAATAAAAGGGTTACATTATATACAATTATTTACTTATTAGCTGGGAAATATGCTGTGATATTGACCTAAAAAATCGTTATTGACCGAGGCGATAGCCGACGTCAATAACGATTTTTGCGGTCAATATCAACAGCATATTTCCCAGCTAATAAGTAAATAACTGTTTTATTACATGAACTATATATGTATATATATGTATATATATATTTGTCGTTATTTCCCAATTTTGTATAACTAATTGCTTTATCAACAGTTAAATATAGTCCGTCCTTTGTTGTATAGTAGTAGTCAATAGAATGATGAAAGGGGAACTACGAAACGCGATAAATTTGAAAATAGTGCAGGTTCGGTTTGATTAAGCCTTTTCGTTGACAGTAATGGATATAAATACTCGTCCAAAACGACGGTTTGCAGATGGCGGTCAGTATGGCACACGAAAAGGCTCAAAAGTAAATTGAAAATGCACATACATACAAAATTACCGGTGCACCTGTAAATTATGCGTTAGACGTATAAATTTACGCGATGGACGTATAAATTTACAGGTGTACCTATAAAACACCGGTGCAACGCAATTTCAAATAGCGGTGCACCTTCATTTTTATACGTCCATCGTATATATTTATACGTCCATCGCATAAATTACCGATTTCGATTTTGACCATTTCGCTATTTATACTCATATTAATGATAGCCAATCAAAATGTGCCTTACATTCACCATTTTAAATTTTTGCAGTGTTGAATGGATGTTGAAAAATGCAGTGAATGTTTGATCGGTTTGAAAATGCTTTTGTTTATTTTATTCTGAAAATATTTAAACTAGAATGTTGTGTTCCGCGGAACACATGTGTCGCCTGCATGGAAAAAGCTGAAATGTGGGCCTATGTATAATCATATATAATAAAAATATTTTATTTAAGTCGATTTCAATTCTACACACCAGAACACAGGTGTCATCTAAATTGCCTTTAAGGTATTTCTCCTGGTTAAGTGCGCATGTGCTAACTACCGCAAAAGGACGAATTGTCGTTAAAATTCAAGAGCGGTATTTTTAATTTATTGATTAGCTATAATCAAGGAAATGACACATACTTATCAGTTATGTTCTAAATTTATTGATTTTCACTTTAAATTCGTCCGTGGGTTAAGAAAATATTTTGCGACAGTCATTTTTGTTCAAAACGCTTTACTTCCGTTCGTCCTTCAACTTGAAATTGAAAGCTAGTTTTTTGTCCGTCTGGCTTAGTTAGCCCATTCCATGTAATTGCATTGTCATGGAAAGCTATACCTTGTAGACAGGTAGAGAACGTGTACCGGGCAAATATTGATTTTCACAGCATGTGATTTCAATGCTCGCAAAGGTCAACCTGTTTTCAAGGACGATAAAACAATTTTGGAATTACTTGGAAGAACAACCAAATATTTTTTGTCAGACTGGCTGGTTGGTGATGAATTTTATACCGAGCTATGTTGTAAATAATGGACATTAGCTCTGAGTATTTTTTAATTACCACTGGCTTATTACAGCATTGTTATTGACCTACTTATCTTGTAAATAATTGACACAGTCATGACAGTGGAGAACTGGTAATGTATTGTATATCATTTTATAGTTTATGTTTCAGTGTGAGTTGAAAAAAATTGAGGTCTTGAAAATGCAGATCTCCATTCCTTGCTGTTGTCACTCTGCTAACTTACAAGAATTATAGTACACCAACTCTTTTTCAATAAAATTTGCTCGGTAAAGACTGCTATTTTGAATGAAATGTGAAATATAGGCATATTTAGTGATCATTGTCATCAATGCAAAGTGTAGTAATTGTTAAGCTGCAAATCTGCAGGATCATTTTTGTCAATTCAAAGTGTAGTTAAGCTGCAAATCTGTAGTGTCAAATCTTGATTTGTATTTAATTTTTCAACTAAGATATTGAAATAGAGCCTATATGGCAATTGGCATAATTATCAGGCATCCAAACTAGACCTATTGTGAGAGTGTTGCAGTATGCCAAAGATCTGAAGTTCTATTCCTGGCGGTTTCCTGCTGTGGAGATCCTACAGTAAAATCTCAGTCGAGGACTTTATATTTTCATCCTACTATTTACTTTTGGTTACCACATTACCCGTTGCCCAACACTGCACTGTAGGTCCAAAAAGTGAAGTGACAGTCACCACAACCCCATACATTCCTTGAAAGTTGCCGCCGAACAAGTATATTCTTCATTATTAGTTATATCATATTTTTCATACTGTTAGATGCCACCTGAGATGCTGTCTTGAGACAGGGCTTTTTCAGGGGGTTTTGGGAAAAAGGCCCCTGCTCAAATTGGGAAATATTTACACAGTATACACTGGTTTTACACAGGTTGCATACATAAATTTAAGGAATGTTAATTTCACAGATCACTGATCAAATGTAAACAATCTAATTTTGTCATTTGAAAAGCCCCTTGATTATATTTATTCTCTTTTTTGTATGTAGTTTATTGGCAAAAAAGTTATTTCTGTTGAAATGGGAATCTTTTTCTTAAAACTGGGAATTTTTTTCTTGAAATTGGGAAAAATAGTCCTTATTTGGCATTGGGAATGGGTCCCATTATCGGCCCCGTGAGACTAGTTGAAAAAGCCTCGTGAGAGTAATAAAAGTGAATATTTATCTGTTGTACTGAAAATGGGTTAAACTTTACTCTATTTATATTTTATAAGCAAATATTAACTTTTAATGAATCTATTCCAAATTTTCAGCAAAACATGTTACACTTCTTGTCTGTGAAATGAAAACAAGGCAGTATTTTTGGTAAAAATCTTTCTTAATATATCATTAAAATAAAGTTTTCCATGCATTTTTGTTGTTTTTTTTTAAAGAGACTCACTGATTATTCAAATAGAAGTTTAATGCAATCTGTGAATACAGTAATTCCACAAGTTTGCTTAAACAACATAATACAACACAGACTGACATGTCAGTCTAGTAATTTTACTTTTTCATATACTGAAAATGCAAAAAATTATACAATTAAATTGCATTTCTTGTTTACAAATAAGATTTTGTCTTTTTTATAATGTGATTATTTTTCACATGTTTTGGTATTTTCACAATATTTTATATTTTGCTATTGGTGAGGAACTAAAGTTTACTTTTAATAGTATTGCTTTATCTAAATATACCAGCTATATAGGTATTTATAATCACAAAAACATCATACATGTAATACAGAATGTAAGCAAGTTTATGTAGTTCCAACTAGTATGACTGGGAGAAGGCAGAGAAGTTTAGTTGAAAAGTAACAGCACTGCATTACTTGCAACTTCAAATGTTTCCAGAATGAATGAACCATATACATGTATCTGAAACATGGGTTCATAACTTTAAATTACAATAAAGTAGTCTTTATCTTAAATAAAGTATGCTTTCAAAAAAGTTTGATTTATCAGTGTTAGATTGTTCAGATGTTTTATTCCTACAACAGTGAGCAAAAGGAAAAAAAACTATACAAAGTCACATTTTATTATGTTTCCTGTGCATTAGTGGGTGGGGTAATATAACACATGTTTTCTTTCAAATAAACAAGAGATTTTAATAAATTATGGTTGAATCTCAAAAAAGTATTTAACTTAACTGATGTTTTTTTGCATATATTGCTATTACTTACTGAGGGCTGTAGTGATATATTCCAAGAAAATTTGTTATTAATAATATGTTTCTTCTTTAACACAGTTTTAAAGCCTGAAGGTGTTGTGAACTTGTGAATGGTGTTCTTCAGGGACAACATGTATAACATCATTAACATGTATATCATTATTAATTTCTAATGTAGTTGAACTATATGAAAATGTTTACAATCTTAAAAAATCAAAATCACAGAAAACTTTAAAATATCTAATTTGTGCGGAGTGCTGAAGTTTTATTTGGAAATTATCAGCCTCTAGTTTCAACATACTTTTTCATAACGATTTTATAAACTAAATACCTTTGATTAAATACATTATTTTTTGTAATAATCATTTATATAAGCTTGTTTTTCATTTATAGTTATATTTAATACAAAACAGATAATACTGAGAATGCTCCAGATAACAAAATAATTTTATTGTACATTTTAAACTGGTGGGTGGGGTAATTTTATGGGCATTTTCCTCTATTTGTCAAGTACCTGACCTTTTTTATTTCAAACCATGAATATTCTAATACAGTATTATGCAAACCTTCAGAAATAATGCCTTTGGTGGTGAAAACCACCATTTAGAAGAACAAAACCTCATCAATAGCACAATTTTCTTAAAAAATGACGATTTTCGAAATAACTGTCAATATTGTTCTTAAATGGTTGGTGACCCCATTTTTTTTGGTGTAATTGTGAAGATTGATATATAAACATGGCTATAATCAAAGTTTTAAAAAAGTTAAATTAATCTATGCACTATTTTACTGCGTTTTCGTGATATACCAACTTTTGCTTTATTATTAAGTGGTTAGGGTAATTGGTGCTCTGTTTTCCAAGCGAAAGCAAGGAAGTCAAAATGTGTGCTACAGATGTGTTGTTTAATGTGTATGTAAACCGATTCGGTAAAAACTTGCAACAACTGCTAGCAGAACAGCCTCTGAAAATGATTTATCAAACACCACCCTTTTATTTTTGCGAGTTTAAATCTTTGCAAAATTTCTGAGCGTATGTTGATAAAATCGAACTTTTTGAAAAAAGAAGCACGGTGACCCCTACATTTTTTACTTGATTTTTGCTAGTTAATGAATAGACTAACTTCTGACAAAATATCTAGAAAGGTTAAATTACTTTAGCAAACCAGGCGAACATCCTTAAAAGGGGAATAGGTAAAGTAATGGTGAAACCTGAGTTATCATCTCCAAAAATTGGTTTGTAAATGCAGATGAGTTATTCAAAGTATTAAGTGAATTAATTGAACAAGTACTTTCCATTTTACAGGCAACATTAAGTTTCATGTTAAAGTTGTATTTAAAAGGGACATAACTCATAAAATATTGAAACTGGAGTTATCATTCTTGTCGTCACAGATGGCATTGTTCATGCTGATAATATATTCCACGTATGAAGTGAATAGGACAAGTACTTTCAAAGTTATAGGCAACATTAAGTTTCAGGTTAAAGTTGCATTTGAAAGGGGCATAACTAAAAAAATATTGAAACTGGAGTTATCATTCTTGTCGTCACAGATGGCATTGTTCATGCTGATAATATATTCTAAGTATGAAGTGAATAGGACAAGTACTTTCTAAATTAAAGTCAACATTAAGTTTCAGCTCAAAGTTGCATTTGAAAGGGGCATAACTAAAAAAATATTGAAACTGGAGTTATCATTCTTGTCGTCACAGATGGCATTGTTCGTGCTGATGATATATTCCAAGTACAAAGTGAATAGGACAAGTACTTTCAAAGTTATAGGCAACATTAAGTTTCAGGTTCAAGTTCCATTTGAAAGGGGCATAACTCAAAAAATATTGAAACTGGAGTTATCATTCTTGTCTTCACAGATGGCATTGTTCATGCTGATGATATATTCCAAGTATGAAGTTAATAGGTGAAGTACTTTCAAAGTTATAGGCAACATTAAGTTTCAGGTTAAAGTTGCATTTGAAAGGGGCATAACTCATAAAATATTGAAACTGGAGTTATCATTCTTGTCATCACAGATGGCATTGTTCATGCTGATGATATATTCCAAGTATGAAGTGAAAAGGTCAAGTACTTTCAAAGTTATATGCAACATTAAGTTTCAGGTTAAAGTTGCATTTGAAAGGGGCATAACTCAAAAAATATTGAAACTGGAGTTATCATTCTTGTCGTCACTGATGGCATTGTTCGTGCTGATGATATATTCCAAATATGAAGTGAATAGGTCAAGTACTTTCAAAGTTATAGGCAACATTAAGTTTCAGGTTAAAGTTGGGGGACTACCGGACGACGGCACCGACGGCGACGACGACGACGACGACGAAGACGACGACGCCGCCGGACAATAGCATCCCTATTTGTCTACCTGCTATCGCAGGCGACACAAAAACAATATGTTAATAATTCTAAGAGCACAAAAGTAAAATTTAAAAAAAGTACTAACTAATTTTAATGTTCAAATTAATATTTTCAGCAAAAACAACTGTCTGAAACAAGACTGATTATTTGATCCTTTTCATATTGCCGGTGCACTTGAAAATAAGCGGTGCATCGGGAATTTATACGTTGAGCGCATAAAATGTATACGGCGGACGTATATTTGGTAAGGTCCATCGTTTTTTTTTTGCAGGTTTATTTTCAATTTTCAAAAATGGGTACCGCTTATTTACATGTGCACCAATAAATTTATACGTTGGACGCATAAATGTATAGGTGCACAAGCACTTTTTACATTTTGAGCCGTTTCGTACGCCATAGGTCAACATTGCATCTTCAATGCGGCATTTTTAAATATTGTATCTGTACACTTATATTCTTGATTTCAACCATGAATACAGGATAAAATCATGTAAATATGACACGTTTTAATAAAGACATTTATAAGGTGTTATAAAAAATGCGAAACCTCTCTTCTGCTGAAGTCTGAGTGAATGAATACCTTAATAATAATAATGAGAATAATAATAATGATAATAATAATAATAATAATAATAATAATAATAAAATGCTTACCACTGTCCTGATACATTAGCATTATCTCCGTATGAAAAATGCATTTCCAAATGGCACATCTGACCGACTATGCAAATAACTGTTGAATCTTTCGAAAGTGTTGCAGGGAGAAAAAATGGTTTTGTCTGAAAATGAAAAACGTTTACTATTCTTTGATGATTTCGTCGATAATGGACATAAAATGAAATGAAATACTGTACTTGATAAAATATTATATAGGCTATAATATTCGTAACCGATCAATTCCGAGGTAGATATTTTGTAACGTTTCATGCCATGTTGAAAATAATCTTTAAAGTATACACAAGTCTTAGGAGTTTGAAAAAGCCTAGAAGTATGTTATAGAAATAGAATAGAAATAGACTTAAAAGAGACTGAAAGTGACCTGGAAAGACTTTAACAATAGCGTGTATGTTAATGCATATCATTTATGCCATTTAAATAAGGATTACATCTTTATATCACCCAGTTAAACCGAATGTTAGTTTAAAGATTTACTTGCGCGTTTCTACTTCAGAATAATTTCAGCAGTCAATTTACGATCTGCATACACTCAGACATGAAGCAAACTAGTTCCGTTCTCATCTAAAGTATCGCTATGCTAACATCCGTAAAACAACACGTTGCGCAGTAAACAGATGTACCTTATACAATACAGTTCGTATGTGGATTTTTGTAAATTTACACTACTGCAATCGACTTAAAGTATAACTTGACATGTTTCAACAGTTCCCTGTTGACGAAAATATTGTTTGCCGTTTTCAGCTCATCCACGCTGGCTTAATAAGGATAAGATCGACTCATTTTAATATATTGTTGTGATTCAACATCCAGCTAAACACAGGCCGTTCTTCTGCGAAAATACTTCGTTGAAATTCAGAATGTATGTCTATCGAGTAAATAACTTACAATAAAATATATAACATTATATAAATGTAAGTATAATAAAAAGTAAATATACATACGTTCTCGTTTAAGTTTAAGCATTATTATAATAAAGTAAATTATTCAAATTAAATTAACGACGACATTCACTTACTGCATCGGGAGGACTTCCGGATACATCTAAAAATAGAATACGTTTTTTTTTCATTTAAAAGTTCGTGCAAATCATTTAAAACATAAACTAGATGGTTACTCAGTTGAACATTTTAGTCGCCCCCTGGTGCTGTCGGAAATAAATGCAAGTATTAAAAGTGGCATAACTCCATAAATGTAACCTTGACCTCAAGAATTTTGCATCATCACGACCATGTTGTCATCAGCAAAAAAGTTTGAAAGATTGATGAAGATTTATTAAGAAATGGCAAAGTAATAATGAACGTTCAGTTTTCGTGTCAAAATTCAAGTATAAAAGGGGCATAACTCCACCAAATGAGACCTTGACCTTTAAATTGGGCATCATTTTAAGCGTTTTGTCAAATGCAATATAATTTGAAAATTTGATGAAGAAATATTAAGAAACGGCAAAGTTATAGCCAACGTTAAGATTACGTGACAAACAGACCGACGGACGTACAAAGCGATCCAAATGTATCGCATTCCTTCGAAAGGGCAACACAAAAATGGACTCTCAGCTTGTTGGTTTCTTTTCTGTATGTTGTTAAAATGTGTTCAGTAAAATTAAAAGTTAGTTTCATTTGTTTTTATAAATGACTTTAATTACACTTCAGTAATAACCTACTGTATAAGTCTATGTTTATGTGTTAGGAAACAAAATAAAGGTTCTTACCCTTTACGTGTATGGCAAGACATAATTCGTCAACAATTGTACTAAAACAAGACATAACAATTAAAAGCAAAACAATAAAAGGATGAAGACCAATTTTAACAATTCTTACTGATTGTTATGCAAACCGGGCAGCCATTGTTGGTGATAATGTTTTTATACAACTTAGATGCTGTATGTTGAACATAAAGATAAAATTATTAAAGCCATATGCAACACGTCAGAATGTCTTTCCTAGAAGCTCGACTCGTTTCTTCTATTCCTGTCATCGTGTTCTTGCTGATTTTACTCCAAGAGCTCTGGTCTCGGTAAAATCATTGAGTACCCGCCCTTTGGCTTTTCAATGCTATAAGCTTCTTATGTTTTATATGTTTGTGTGCTTTTGCATGCAACATTGTTGAGCCGATGGGTGGGTTGGAGTTATTTCACCAAGACAACTTGTACTTGTTTTGTGATACGAGAACCTGTTAGGGCAAGTGTGAGGTTGGTGCACCCTAGAACCTGGTTTAAACCCACAGT